>CM019148.1:45559742-45577616 GCA_009733165.1 Naja naja | reverse complement strand
GCACTGCATAAAGCTCTGCTGCATAGCCCAACAACAGAGCCCTGCCAGAGTAGGAGGGAACCCCTAAAGCAGTATTTCTCAACTTCAGCAACTTTAAGTTCTGCAAACTTCAAGTCCCAAAATTCCTGGCAATCAAGAAGAGATAAGCTCTCAGCTGGTGGATGGTGGAATTCTGGAATTTGAAGTCGACTCAAACAAAGATTCCAAAGCTGAGAAACATTGACCTACAGTCATTTAACGTATGCTTTGTTGTTTTTAAAATCTTTTAATTTAGACTATTCATTCTTGTAAGCTGTTTAAACTTCATTCATACCATATGTACCCCTTTTCAATCCTTCTTTAAAGAGCCATTTGTCCTCTCACTGTCCTCTGTGGAGACCTTATGTAGTCCAGTTTAAATCTGTGTAATATAGAATAGAATAGAATAGAATAGAATTCTTAATCAATAGAATAGAATAGAATCTTAATCAAATAGAATAGAATTCTTAATCAAATAGAATAGAATTCTTAATCAAATCGAATCGAATCGAATAGAATTCTTAATCAAATAGAATAGAATAGAATAGAATAGAATAGAATAGAATAGAATAGAATAGAACAGAATAGAACAGAATTTTTATTGGCCATCTTTCTTGATTGGACACACAGGAATTGGTGTTGATGCAAATACAGGTAGTCTTCAAGTTATGGGTAATTGGGCCAGAATCTTGGTTGCTGAGTGAGTCAGTCATTAATTGAGATGTCACATGATGAACATTCACTCAATGATCTCAATCCTGACACCCTTGCCATTGTTAAGCAGGAATCATTGGTCACTAAGCAGGCAGAGTCCCAGGTGAGGTGCCTTGGTAGGAGAGGCCCAATGCAAACCATGTGCAAGTTGCTGGGTGCTAATGTGGCCCACTCACTTTTGGCTGTTTTTCCCCCACTACTGACAAACAAATTCTGCCCTCCAAGCTGCCTCAACTGTTATCCATGCTGACATTTGGATGTCAAACTCCTTCAGAAGCCTCATTATGCAAATCTCACGCGCCATTCTTTCTCCAAATCACATAATTTGCAGAGTGAGGCTTCCAAAGCATTGCATGAATTGGATGCTGGCACGGAGAATACTGTGCTAATATGTCAGCAGTGGGAGAAAAAGGGCTGAAGGTGACTAGTTGAATTGCAGCATTCCTGAGATCATAAGTGCAGGCAGACTGCCAAATGCTTAATTTTTAGTCCCATGATTGCTAAAACTACTTTTATCATAAAATTACAGGAACAGAATCAGTGGTGGGATTCAATTTTTTTTGCTACTGGTTCTGTGGGTGTGGCTTGATGGGCAGGGTGTGGCTTGGTGGGCATGGCAGGGGAAGGTTATTGTAAAATCTTCATTCCCTCCCCCCCACTAACCTGCTTTCCAGCTCCGTTCTCCTGTGCAGGACAACAAAGAAGACCCAGCCAATCAGCTGGGACTCGGGAGGCAGAGAATAGATGGGGGCGGGGCCAGTCAGAGGTGGGATTTGCTGGTTCTCTGAACTACTCAAAATTTCCGCTACCAGTTCTCCAGAACTGGTCAGAACCTACTGAATACCACCTCTAAACAGAATCTTGAAAGTCTCAACACACTTCCCCAATCACTCCTTTTGTGTTCAGGAGAATTACGGCGTCTCATGTCTGAAATGCTTCCTCAGATTACAACGCGGGCTCAAATGTCTTTTGTCTGGCTGTTGCCTTGGTTGCAGCTCATCCTCCTGTCCTGCTCAAGGTTATTGCGACTGTCCATTACATCAGTATGGTACAATACAGATATTATGCAAATCTATTACTTTTTAAATACTTTTTTTAGTATTACCACTCAATTGTTAGTAAAAAAAGTCCCATCTGTATCCATCCATCAGCTATTAAATCTTCAATTGCTCCAATGTACTGTCTCCCCTCTAACATCCCCATTCTTTTTTTCCCCCTATCATTACTACATACTGCAGCTCTTTAGCAGAACTAATCTTTCGGCATTTATAAAATGCTTAGAAATATGCAGATACCTTAAAAATGCTTTATATACTTTTTAAAGATTATTGGCATTTAATAACACAAATGACAATAACCCAAGTAATAATAATTTAATGACACTAACCCAAATAATAATCCTGGAAACAGCCAACTGGACAGGGTGGGATGGTTGATAGGACCCGTAGATAAGTATCACACAGTGATTAGGCTCAAATTAAATACTACAGGCTCTCGGGAGTTGTTTCTTGTATCCTGTAGCATCTCCAAAGGATCATGACATACATGTAATAAGAATATTAATATGTATATAATACATAACCCTTTAACCAGAGCCTAATGAAAGGCTTGGGAGCAGAAGTGGTATTCAGCAGGTTCTGACCAATTCTGGAGAACTGGTAGCGGAAGTTTTGAGTAGTTCGGAGAAGCGGCAAATACCACCTCTGACTGGTCCCCGCCCCCATCTCTGCCTCCCGAGTCCCAGCTGATTGGCTAGGTCTTCTTTGGTTGCTCTCCACAGGAGAACGGAGCTGGAAAGCAGGTTAGTGGGATGGGGAGGGAATGGGGATTTTGCAGTAACCTTCCCCTGCCACGCCCACCAAGCCACGCCATGCCCACTAAGCCGCACCCACAGAACTGGTAGTAAAAATTTTGAATCCCACCACTGCTTGGGAGCCTACAAACTCACATTAGACATGGCATTGGACTTTCAGAAGAAGGACCAAAAGTGTACCAATTCCCTGTCCCAAATTCTGGTGGCCTTGTAAGTGATGCTGAAAATATAGGATGCAACGGACTGGGGAATCATCCTGATGAGGAAAAGCACAGCTGCTCAGAGCCCATATCATCATTAGTACTACTCACAGACTATTTGGACTGTTGCCCAACTTAGAGAAATTGGAGAGACCTGCATGAAGACCAAGGATGAAAGCCAGAGGACAAATGAATGTTCTAGAAGAAATTCTGCCACTTAAAATTCAAATTTAAGGATTGTTCCATTAACACCACAGTTGTATTATCAGTGACAAAACTACTTAAACATACTGCAACCCCTCTTTCATTATCAATCAATATTTTTACGTTTATATGGATTATTCATGTTTTCAATGTACAAGTTATTCCATATACAGTAAAACCTGCCCCTTCTGTGATGCCCTCTTGTGCCAGTCTATCTTTGGAGACCAGACCTGTTTTTCTTTCTTTCATTCATTCAGTTTCTTTTATTTAAATGCAAAATAACATCTTACAAGGCAAAACAGTAGCTTCACTCTTTTTATATGTAGTGCATCCTATCAGACTCTAGCAACTTTAGCTAAATAAACCATATATAACATGGCTGGAACAGACTTTCAGCCTTATTCATGAAGAGCCACAGGTAGTTAGAGTAGGCTAGAAGTATTCAGCCTAAGAACCTTTGCTCACTTGCACCAACTCAAACATATTGTGCAACTTACGATATTTTGTGTATATGTGTTCTCTGGCTTTACCATGTTCTTTTTAAACCTTTCCTGGACCATAAATGAAACAGCTGTGCATCATCCTTAATCATCAAGAGGTTAAAGTAATATTTCCCCACTCATTCTGACACCTTCCAAAAGTAGCCTCAAGGCTACTTAAACCTATTAAATGTCATCATTCATTAAATTAGAGAAAAGTTAGGTGATTGCTGCTATTTGAAGCAGACACTATAGTGGCAGGCCAGAGAAGAGCAATTGAGACTATACATCTCACACAAATCTAATTTTCAGTTACCTCGAGCAAGGGTGGATACCTCTTTAACTCAGCAGCAGGAAATGCCCTAAGATCACCTTGTGTTCAGTTGGCTGGCTCTATTATTTAAGTCTTAAATTAATACTGTTGACTCTGCAATTATTTATTCCTGCAGTAAATAAACATTGAGTGGGAAATAATCTCACCTCTTAAGAGATAATCAGGGATAAATTTGGCAACAAAATTCAGAATGGAGAACTGTATGAATCTGTCCAGTTGAATTTGGAAAATGCCAAAACTGAAAACATATAACTACATAATCTATGTGTCTCATTCTAAATTGATAAACTTTTCAATGTATGTTTTTAGCCTCCAGTGCCTTCACATTGTTGTAAAGCTGGTTCATGAGATCATCTTACACCACTGCAGAATTCAGAATGCAGAGAACACCCCATTCTGGGCACTGAACCCACCCACTGCATCCAAGCACTTTAAAAAAGAAGAAGAAGAAGCAGTTTGATGCTTTGCAGCTGCCTGGTTTCTATGAAAGGGCAAAACAGATGGCACCTTTCTAATTTCACCCAGCTCCTTTTGCCTGGAGTACTGTTTGTGTTGGAACACTCATAGCATCTTGAAAGAGTGAAAGTAATCCAGATTAATTTCAGTAGAGTTTTAATTTGTAGTCAACTAGGCGGTGTAAATATGTTTAGCAATGTGCAAAAATATATATTTAATCTGAGTGGTTGCTGTGATGGGGATTAGGGAAGCCATCAAGCCATCTTTCTCTTTTAAGGATTCATAAAAAGAATCTTAAATCAGCTGAAGCCCAGAAACCAGAAGGTTGGGCGAGACCGGGTTCATGCTAATAGAAAAGCAAATCATTAAAAGGCTTTGTATAGTGCCTGTTTAGTCCCCTTCACATAGCTTGGTGTATAATGAGTCAAGAAATCTAAGGACATCTTGTCTATCTTCAAGAGATTCCATGTCCTTATAACTCTGTTCCCATCAAGTCTTACCCCCAGTCACTACATGGCCAATATATTTAACAAAATCTACCCTAAATTGGATCTTACTTTTATTAAACTTAATATTTTTAGCATACACTATTGCCATTATCTGATGCAAAATATGAGCATGGCTTTCTGGAGTCTTTGCTACAATAATCATATAATCTGCTGTTATGTACAATATATTACATGGCATTTTTTTTCTCCTCTTCTCCTTCTTCTTTTGTTGAAATAATTCAGCAGAAGACTTTAACCCAAATAGAAGGCAATGGAAAGAACATCTTCCCCAAGGACCATAAAATATCCCTCACCATGATCACTCTTTTACCTGATCTAAATTCACTTGCCAAGACCTGTCCATCTCAAGAATAATAAATATCTTTATTTCTGCCAAATGACCCCAAAATTCTTCATTTGTGGGAATTGTGTAATGTTGTCTATATAGCCTTATTTAGATCACAAGAATCCAAATATATATTTAAGTCATTTTTCTTTTCTGTAGTGACCAAGTTACTAACCCAGTTTGTAAGTCCTATGACTAGATGTTACTCCTACATTCTCCATCCAAAATGGTGTATTTTAATCTATCCAATATAGCAAACCTTTCTGCACTCAGGCATAACAGGAGTAACTTTTGAATCAATGTGAATATAGTAAGACCTTTAGAGTCACCCAAGCCTTCAAACATATCAGATTAAACAGTGATCAGCTAATGTCAAATTAATGGCTTGGTTTTGTTCATCATACCAACCTGCTGAACAAGATGTTAAAATTTCCCAAGCTGCATTTCCCAATGTTGGAATTGAAACATTTGTTAGCAGTGGTGGGATTCAAAATTTTTACTACCAGTTCAGTAGTGGCTTGGTGGGCATGGCAGGGAAGGATACTGTAAAATCTCCAGTCAAAGGTGGTATTTGCCGGTTCTCCAAACTATTCAAAATTTCCGCTACGGTTCTCCAGAACTGGTCAGAACCTGCTGAATACCACCTCTGATTTGTTACATGAAACAGCAATCTTGTTTTCTTTGCATCTTGACTTTTCAAATAATTCCCAAGGACTATATAACAGTTCCTCCATAAGCTACCAGGAAACACTACTCATAATTAATCAGCTTAGTAGAGATTATTGGTGTTTCTTCCTCCAATTCACAGTTATCAGCTTTTGCTTTAAGTTGAGTAACAAAATTTTCAAAATATGTTGCACAAACAACCAGGTCCACACACGAAGGGTTTGAAATGATTGATTTATTGCTCAAGCCTATACCCAGGAATCTTCTCAGGCTAATGATTTGCATGTGGGTAAAACTAAATAAGGGCCAATAGCATTCAAGTGGGGGTTGGACTTATTGAATTAACAAATTAAACACAATACAACATATTCTAATGCAGTATTGCTCATATTTGGAAACTCATGTTATCATCCTACAATATTTCTTATGTTGGATTTCTTCAAGGGTAAACCTATTTTGCTGTCCATTGGAAGAGAACATTAAGGTCAAGTGGTTGTTGTTTTTGTGCTCTGTTACACATCACGTTTATAGGAGATAATAAAGTTGTATAAAAATTTTAAAAGATGAAGAAAAACAAAGATGGGGAAATGTGGTGGGAGAAAGAGAGTGTGGGAAATTCCAATGTTGACAAGCAACATACATCAGCAGTCTATAAATCAGATGTAGATTCGTTCTTTCAGTAGCATGTAACAATTCTTTTGGCCATTTTCTTGTACAAACAATCTACAATTCTTGGCAAGCATTTCAGGTACCAGGGACATAGCCAAAAAGAACATGTGCAGCCCTGAAAAGCAATAATTATCCTGGAGTCACGTGAACAGTTCTGTGGATTTCAGTTCCAAAAATATGTCAATCCAAGAATAAAACTAATCCATATAAGCTTATTCTAATATTCCAACTTCGAAACCATGGTTCCAAAAATCCAGCCCAAATCTAGGTTCTCATGTGGTTGGAGTGCACTGCTCCTTGTGTAGCATATTTGGCAGCTCTGTGCTGTGAAAAACAAAGTATGATGGCAATTTCCAGTGGTCTGATCTCTCAAGTAGCAAATTTCAGATTAGAGCAGTGAATGACACTTATGCATTGTTCTTGCACATGTTTAGATGGAAATTGCATAGTCTCTTTCCTGGAAGAGTCATTCTCCTGCTTGGGAGAAAAACAACATTTTTCCTGCTGTTTCTTTACAAGACAAGCCCTGTCCAAAGCAGCAACATGACCAAGGTAGCTAAAGATAGAACAGTCATGACTAAGAGGTCAATACGGTTCAAACTTGAACCCAAAGCAAAATTCAGATATTATTTTCTTTTAGGGTTCTGACTAAAATATATCTGCCTCTCTTTTATTTTGGCTGATCTCACCAAGTCCTGGGAAATTCAAGGAAAACAAATCAAACCCACAAAATGCAAAAGAAATGCTTGGAGTAACCATGAAAGAACATTATTCCAATTGACCAGACTTCAAGCTTACCTGTTTTATCTTTGAGTAGAGGATTTTTTGGGTCCAAATATAAATAAATAGGTACCAGGCCAACACTGTCAGAGGAGAGTCACCAAAGAGTTGTATATACAAAAGGGGATGGGATTTGCATCTCAACACTCTGCCCGTCACCTTGTCTTTTGTAATCTCTCTTCTGCCAGATGCCCCTGAACCAGAACCAAGGAAAAAGAATATTCTCTTAAAATTAAGAAAATACCTACTCATATACTCAGACCAGAATGTGCCAGGATAGTTCTTTCATTCTCATTTCCTCTATATACTGTACATACAGTAAATATCCTAACTTAGGGTAAAGGTTGTTTTGTTTTGCTTTGCTTCTGGTAGTTAAAAATCTTGACTCTAGTCATCCCTACATGTAAAATAAAACCCAGCCTAGATTCTTTCCATAAAAAAGCCAGACAAAACTACCTTAGTGAGTATTATTTCATTATAGAATAAAGTAGAAGATACCAGAAATATATAACTTTGTAAGAATGATGGCAAGGGAGAAATTAATATTGTACTGAGTTTAATGTACAATTACCTAATTGTCAATATTCAAATCTATACATGATCTGGAAACTTCTATTTATAAAATTATATTCGAGGACTCAAGTATTAGGAATCTCCATAGACACTCACGGACTAACTACTACTACTGTATAGTTACCTGAAAAGAAAATTTTCTGAATTCAAGGAAATTCTCCCAACAAAGGAAACATTAAATGAAAAAGCCTTTTGAGCCTTTTCTATAGTATAACTGCCCATTTCAACAAGATACAAGTTCTCTGTGAATTTCAGAATGCCTTCCCATAGTATAATTAAATTTGGGGAAAATAGTCTTTCTTTCAGGTAAACCCAAACAATAAAACTGACCCACTGGTCTGTCCCTTTCCCCAATTAATTCACTCAAAGACCTGAAAAGGAGTATACTGGAGTAAAGAGTAAATCACCTCCCTTTCTTGTCCCAATTTCTGCAATCTAGTTGCTTTAGCAGTCTTCTCCAATTTGATGGCCTCCAGATGGTTGTTGGGATTGTAAGTCTCAGGACTCCAAGGCAAGCTGCCATCAAATCCATCCAGTTGTAATTTATTCAGTAAATAGTGGTAAACAATCTATGGCTAAGCAGCAAGGTGCATGGACTCAATTTGACAAGATGCTGTTAAAGGCTATGAGTAATAGCGAAAGAACAAAATACATAAAAGCATAGTAAGGGCTTTCTTAAATGAAATCAGAGGCTTATCTTGTTTTCCCTACTGGCCTAGTTACCCAGTAGAAGCTATGATGATGTTACAGGTATGACATCAACTCACAAATGATGCTGATAAATGAGGGAAGCAACATTAGGTCAAGAAAGAAGGAAAAGTAGAACAACATGTGATTGAATGAAGTTTGCATATGATGAAAAGGACAATATAGAGACCAAAGCAAGGAAAATAATATAATGTTATGATGGTTATGCGACATTCCAAATTCAGGGTATATAAAATATCTTCCTCTCTAAGAATCAGGGCCGAGCATTCAGTATTCTTCACTGATGCTTTCAAAGGCATGAAGTTCGCTCATAAAGCATTCCTCCACTGAGTAGGAGATTGATTCAATTACCTATATAATTCATTTCACTTTATAAATCTATAATTCTGTACTATAGACCAGGAAATTATTACAGTTTTATTTCCTAGCTGGGATTAATTTTTATTTAAATTTATCAAGACCAGTAAGAACAAATTACACTAAGTTTTGTAAGAGCTGTGTTGAATTCAAGAAAACAGAAATCTAAACTAGTACAGAATTTGTTCTCGTAATACTCAACAAAATAGAAAACGGACATGGAAGAAAAGGAAAGAAGTAAAAGTGACGAGTGATAGTAGAAGAAATTAAAACTTTTATAAGGTAGCTAAATCTCTGAGGAGAATGAATAGAAAGAATATGGAAAAGGGATGTGAAATCTGTTGGTAACCGATTGAAAAGAATTCTGTCCCCATGTGCCACAAAAATGTTTGAGATTAGGAAATTTGCAAAAATGTGATTGGTGGAATGATAACATGAGTTGTGGAAGAGGAAGAATATATAAGGTATGTTGGAAGAAATATCCTTCTGGGTTCAGTTCCAAGTGGGGAAAAAAGACACTGGATTCATAGAAGTTGCTTGGAAAGAAGGTTTCATGGTGGACAGGATCACATGCCTTGGAGCTCTTGGGTGAAGAAAAGGGAAGAAATGCAGAGAGTCCCTTGGTTTTATGCCCTCTGTTGGGATTTGAATTTGAGCTTGTATTCTGATTGGTTGTCAGGCTCCCATGGGGCCATGCAGTGGCAACGCTGTAGGCTGTCCTGAGTCCCAGGCTTGGTTGAGCCTTGCTGGATGATGATATAATGAAAGGGCTTTGGGCAATTCCTATGATGGCTCTACCTGGAGGAGATAGATCTTTAGTTATGTAGAATAGACTGGTCCAGGCCTTAATGGTCCATTAACAAAGGTGGGGGAGGGCTAAGTTTCTGCCTCTCTGAGTTTCTACTTCTCTTTTAGGGAAAATATTCTGCCTTTTTAGTATATCCTAAAATATTTCATTTTCCTAGGAGAGGGGTGGGATATAACTTCCAACAGGTACTTGCAAAGCCTGGTTAAGATTAAAAGCTGTAGAGTAATTGTAGACTGGTTTTCACGAAAGAAAAAGTGGTGTTTTTTGGAAGTGAGTGAAAATGGTTTTAAAAGGAACCTTTAACAGAGTAAGAATAAAAGTGATGAAGATTTGAGTTTAAAGTGAAGTGAGAATTTCTGGGTTTGAGGAATCTATAGAGTTTCCTATGTGTAATATTGCAGAAATTAAAACATGGCCTTTCTGCCTCCTTCCAACTCAGGAGACAGAGGCCATTTCCTCACTAGTGATTTATGGCTCTTTCTAGCGTCATCCAACCATTGTTGCCCTGATATAACAGTATGAAGGCAGCTTTTACATTGCCTCAACAACAGCTGGATGACGCTTTTAGACGAACTTTAGAAGATACCAGTGAGGAAATGACCAGAGAATAGAGATGGTGTTCTTGGTAGTGTCCGGCCAATGATGGGAAGGTGCCATCCGCAGACAAAGGAAGCTGATTTCCTCTGCTTCAGCTGTGAAGCCCTTAGGATTACGACGCAGGAGATACAGTCGGCCAAATTAATCATTCCAATAGAATCCACTGAACTAAAAACAGAATGATACCAAGGAAAAACTTCTCCTTCCTGGTTCTTTTTTTTCCCCACTTCCGCTTTTGTCTGAAACCGCAGAAGACCAAATTAGCTGTCACCGAGTTACTAAATTTAAAATCCTTGCCACAGCTTTGTGAGTTATTCTTTCTGCCTGCGTTGTTTCACTTGGTAATTCGTTCTTTTAAATCACATTGTGTGATAAGATGACAATTACAGGCAGAGATCCAAGACCTGCAGAGCGAGCTGACTCACCCTGAAATTATTACAATTTTAGGACCTTCCTTTGCTGCCAGCTTTAAGCCACCTTCCTAATTTTCTGATTCTTGATTATATGGGTAATAATAATAAAACAATCATTATTGTAGTGGTATGACTATACCACCATGGTTAAGACTGAGTCAGTTTTCATTTTAACTAGTCAGGGTAGCTCCATGTGTGGCTCTGCGTTTGTGTGTGCATGTGTGTGTGCGCGCGCTTTAAGTGGTATATTTTGAGGAGGATTTTGGTGGTTTGGGGGGGGGAACTGTCCTGAGAGTACATTGTTCGGCATCAAAGGAGATAATAAACATGTTTGTTTCCAAAGAGGTTGCCCACCGAGGACCACAATGATAGGAGATGAGTATAATGTCACTAGAATAGGCAGCTGTACATGGCCTCATCACCTCATCACTCTGTTAGTAAATACATTACATCTATTGAAAGTTTAGCACAGGGGTCCCCAAATTTGGCAACTTTAAGACTTGTGGACTTCAACTTCTGGCAGTTGAAGTCCACAAGTCTTAAAGTTGCCAAGTTTGGAGATCTCTGATTTAGCACATCTATATTCCTTCTGTTGAAATAATTTTGTTGAGAAAGCTCTGCTGGGTTCGAATTTTCCCGCTGGGAAGCGTCGCCGGCTCGGCGTAGAGATGGAAGCAGAAACAGCTGCTGAAAGCAAGGTCTTTATTTTCTGCAGGAAGGAATACACGCGGTGCGAGCGGCAGCGAGGGTATGCGTTCCTGGGCTAGCTGCCTGACTTCGTGTAACTGGAGGTTTTTATACCTTTTTCCTTTAGAATTTCGTGTTTGAGTCCTTTTGTGTTTGAATCACCTTTAATGGTTTTATTTTTTGTTTGATTCTTGTGCTTAGTAGGTTTATTCCTTATTTGGGCATGCTAGTGGGAGTGCTTCCTATGGCTTGATTGGATTCCGATTCAATTTCCTTATCTGTCCTTTTCCTTTTGGGTTGTTAATTTCTTATTCTAAGGTGTTTGTGCTTACCCTGGGAAAACTTCCTGATCTTAATAGCTTTTGACTGTGGTATTTGTCATTCCTGGCTACTCCCAATGTATCTCCTTATGATTTTATGTGTCTTTTTCATATTCCCTTCCTACAATCCCTCATTTTTTTTTTTTTTTTTTTATGGATTCTTCTAATTGAATGTCAGAGTATACTTGGTATTCGTGATCGATTTGCATCATCATTATGGCTGCTTGTCTTCCCTTTTGTTCAGGTTTATGGGTGGGGATGCAGGTTTTAGGCAACTGAGGCAGGGTGGTATGCATCGACAGAGGCAACATAGGAGGGTTCCAAGAACACAGATAGTGACTATGGTTGTCACAAGGACTTTAAGCCAATGGAGATCTGGTAACCATGAGAAGAGCCACGAGAAGTCTAAGAATGGTTGTTCGTGACCAATATTTTGGGTTAGCTCTTCCAGGTGGTGGATGTCCCTCCCTACAAGTCCTGAGGCTTCGTCTAGATTAAAGCAACACATCCCTTTGAATGCTTCGCAGCCATAGTTGTGCTTCAAGAGCAGAAAGTCTATTGCTGCCCTATTTTCCAGGGTGGCTTCTCTGACCTCCCTCAGTTCTCTGTTGAGGGCATCCAGAGCATGAGAAGTCGAATTTAAACCTTTGGCTAGGGTACATGCCAGGCTATTCAGATTTCTGGAATTCCTTACTGCTAGTCCTGGCACCCCACTAGTGATATTGCCAATGAGACATATTCTGTTTTTGTGAGAAGGGAGACTTTGGAATTACAGTCCGGGTCTAAGGTTTGGAAGGCTCTCCTATGTCGCTTCTGTAGGGATGGCATAAGCATGGTTAATCTTCCTAAGGTGCAAGGGCGCCAGTGGCATTGGCTGGAAGGTATGAATGGGCTTTTAGGCCACAGAGGAAAAACCAACCTGGTGGGAGCCTCAGGTAACTATATGAGAATGATATGGTCTCTGTGTGATTGCATTTTAGCTCTGTGTTACTTAAGCTGATGCATTTTGTGACCTTTGGTGTGCTGCATCCTATGACGTTAAAGCATTGTTCTGCGGTAGTTACTGTAGCTATGTGTAAGGTGTACATGGTGTGGTCTTTGTTCTTTGAAGGGTGACCCCAGTGGAAGATGCTCTCGAGGAGCCGGAAGGTTTCTAAATGTAGTGTAGTTAATGATGTCATGTGGTCTAGATGCTACTCCCATTAGGCATGTAGTTAAAATGTCCTTGACAGATTTCCTCCTGCTAGGCAAAAATTAGTGGTATTGAGTACTTCTCTTGCTAAATATTCCCATATGTTTCCTTTCTCTGGGATGAGGTTTGGTTCTAAAATGCTGTTACATATGTTACAAGTATTACAGATATAAATATGAAATACAAGTTACATGATGCTTTTACATTGGGCTTCTTTTTCCCCATGCTTAATTCCACTGTCCCTCTCCCCTTTTTTTTTTGAAAGAAGGTCTATAAAGAAACAAAATTTAAATATTAAAGTTTGAAAATTGAGATAACAAGAAGTTACAGTTCGTTGTCTCTTCCTCTTCTGAAAGGGGTTGAGCTGTTGAAGAAAATGTTGTAGTTCAGTTTGTTATGTTCAAGAGGCTGTAGGTTGGTGTTCTGGTTCTGTGGATTCAAAGAGTGCCTGTAATGTCCACCCGTTTGTTTCTGGGTCTTTCTTCAACTTGAGTGGTGGGATTGGTTGTGTTGGTGTTGAGCTGTGATCTATGACTGCAGGTTTGGCATGCGTCCAGTGAATCCAGGAGTCCTTCTCAGCAACTCTGATGGCTGTTTGTGTGGTCAACAGGACTTGGTAGGGTCCCTTCCATCTGGGTTGTAGGGGTGAGGTTCTCGTGAAGAATTTGATCCACACCCAATCTCCTGGTTCAAATGGGTGTAGTGCTTCCTCCAGGGGCAAGGTCTGTGTCAGTGAGCTCTGGGTCCACAGGGTCTGCAGTCTCTTCTGTAAGGCTGAAAGATAAGAGGAGAGAACCATATCCCCCCTTTCTAAACAAAGGGAGTGTGGGTCCAGACCTTTTAGTGTGTCGGGTGGTCGGCCAAAAAGGATTTCAAAGGGCTGAAATTCCTATATCTCTTCTAGGTCTAGTCCTGATGTAGAAGAGAGCAATTGGGAGCACCTGTGGCCATGGAAGGTGTGTTTCCTGGCAGAGTTTGCCCAGTAGGGTCTTTACTTCTCTATTTGCTCTTTCTGTCCCCCCAGAGGAAGTTGGGGAATATGGCACATGTAAGTTTTGTGTGATGCCCAGAGCTTGGAATATATGTGTGAGGATCTGAGCTATGAAGTGTTTACCTCTATCCATGTCCACAACGCTGGGCACTCCAAATCTGGGTATAATATCCTTAAGGAGATGCCTGGCTGTTTCAAGGGCCGTGGCGGTCTGCAGGGAAAGGCCTCTATCCAATCGTCAGTTGGTCCCTGCATACAAGGACATATTGGTACCCATTTGCTCTGGGAGTTGTATGTAGTCCATTTGTATTTTTCAAAGGGCGCTGTGCCCATGGCCTACCCCCCTCATGAATGGATTTCCTAGAGGTAGAGTTGTTAGCCTGGCATGTCTTACAAGTGGTAGCAACTCTCTTGGCCTCACTGTATGCTCCTGGTGCATACCATTCTCTCCTAATAGCATCAACTATAGCTTGTGTCCCACAATGTCCTTTTGAATGTAACCTGTGGCATATTAGCCTGAGAAGGCGTCGTGGGGCTATGGGCCTTCCATCTGGAACCCTCCAAAATTGTCTTTAAAGGTTGCACCTAATTTTTCCTCCCATTGTTCTGCCTCCCCATGATCTAAGAAATCTTTGTAGGGTTTTTTAGGGTTGGCTGATAAAGCTGGTGTTGAGAAGTGTTGGGCTAGTGGTTGTGTTGCTGCCCATTTGGCTGTTATGTCTGCGAGTGGTTGCCTTTTGTTATTAATGAGTCATCTTTTTGATGTGCTTTGCAGTGAATAACTGCTAAAGTTTTTGGCAATTGGATGGCTTCTAATAGTTGGGCTACCAGGGTTGCATGTGCTATTTGTTGCCCTGCCGAGGTTAAGAACCCCCGTTGTTTCCATATGGTTCCTGAGGCATGGCAAACCCCAAATGCATATTTGGAGTCAGTGTATATGTTTGTGGATTGGTTTGTTGCAGCTTCACATGCTTTTGTAAGAGCTATAAGTTCTGCTGCTTGGCGCTGTGTGAGGAGGTAGGGGGATGCCCAAAGGATCTCATGCAGTGAGACTACTGCAGCTCCAGACACCCTTTGTTTTTATGTATGTATGAGGACCCGTCAGTGAAAAGTTCTAAGTCTGGTTTTCTAGTGGGACATCTGTCAGGTCAGGGCGGGTAGTTCAGCATCATGCACTAGGTGGAGACAATCATGGAGACATTCAGTAGTTTGTTCTGCTGGGAGCAATGTGGCAGGGTTTAAGGTGGAGCATCTTTCAAAAGTTATGTTGTCTGCAGTGAATAACTCAGCTTCATATTGCGCTAGTCGCTGTTGAGTGAATGCTTGGGTCTGGGATTTTAGAAGGATGGCAAATACCTCATGGGGAACCTTCAAAGTTAGAGGATGTCCTAGTACTAAATCTTTAGATCTCTTTACTATTTCTACAGTGGCAGCAACTGCCCTTAAGCATGGAACTGCTCCCTTCGCTACTGGATCTAATGTAGCTGAGTAGTATGCTACAGGTCGATTAGTGTGTCCAAAAGGTTGCGTTAAGACACCTGAAGCAATACCTGATTTTTCGTGAATGAAGAGGGTGAAGGGCTTCCTATAGTCAGGCAGCCGAGGGCGGGGGCAGATGCTAGAGTTTGTTTTATTGTTTGGACAGTCTGGTCTAGTGAGTGAGACCATTCAATGGGATCAGGCATGTCCTTTTGTTAGTTGTGTTAAAGGTTTAGCAAGTATCCCAAAGAAGGAATCCAAGGTCTACAAAACCCTAGGACTCCTAGCAGTGCCCTAACTTGTTTTGTTTTTGGTGGCTCCATGTCCAAGATGGTTTGTATGCGGCTGGGTGCCAATTTTCTTATGCCTGGAGCAATAATGTACCCCAGGTATGTGACTTCTTGTTTTAAATATTGTATTTTCCCAGGGAGGCTTTATGTCCCCTGTCTGCTAATGCTCTTAAGAGATGCCAGGTGTCTTCCTTACAGGCCAATTTAGTGCTGGATGCTATGAGTAAATCATCCACATATTGAATCAAAGCTGACTGATGTGGTAGGGAAATGGATGAAAGATCAGTTTTTAAAATTTGGGAAAACAGAGTGGGTGACTCAGTGTAGCCTTGAGGCAAGCGAGTCCAGGTGTATTGTTGGTCTTCCCAGGTAAAAGCAAAAAGATATTGGGATGCTCGGTCTACTGGGATGCTAAAAAAAGCCGAGCATAGGTCAATGACTGAAAAAAAAGTGGCAGTGGCTGGAATTTCTGTTATTATAGTTGCTGGGTTGGGCACTATGGGAGCACGTGGGATGACATGATTATTTATGCGCGCAAATCATGTACAAAACGAAAGATGGGGTTCCCTTCACTATCTACCTTTGCCTTTTTTACCGGAAAGATGGGGTGTTGCAGGGGATGTACATTTTCTGAGGACCCCTTGTTCAAGATATGCTTTTATTAGTTTCCTGATAGGTAGAACTGCTTCAGCTGGGATCTTATATTGTGGTATACATGGGGGTGGTCCCTTCTTGACTTGGATAGTGACTGGGGTTGCCCCTTTGAGTAATCCTACTTCTGTGTTGTCCCATCCCCATAGGTGGATTGGCAGGGTCTTGAGGTCTTCAGGTAGTTGGTTAGGAGTTTCTGTTACCACTAGTAGGCGTTTGGCGGGATATCAAGAGTTAATCCAGCCTTGCTGCAAGTAATTTTGCTCCTAATTTACATAGTACATCCCTTCCCAGGAGGAGAGGGGGGACTGAGGGCATATAGTAAATGAATGATTTAGACTGAAAGGGCCAATTTCCACCTTTACATCTATGGTATGTTCCACAGGAATGACTGTCCCTCCAACCCCCATGATATTGTCCCTGGCCCCTGGTGATATAGCATTTTTGAAAGGGGGGTTAGTAATAAGTGACGTTGTTGCCCCTGTGTCTATTAAGCATTCATATGGTTTCCCTTCTATCAAGACTTTTAACATAGGTTCCCCTTCAGGGCCATTCCTCAAGGGGATTGCAAGGCCACTAAAGGTGGCTTTGTATTCTGTATCCTCCCCTTCTAGTCACCAGTTCCCTCGATTGTTATCCCTTTCTGGTCCCCGGTATGGTGTTCTGGTATTTTCTCTGGGGCTGCGGTGGGAAGAATCCTTTCTGGGGAAGGGGGGTCTGGGACAGGTGTCCCGGTAATTAGTCCGTTGGACTTCCCGTTTACAGTGTCGGCTGGTGTGCCCCTCGCCCCCGCATTTAAAACAATGTGTACATTCAGAGGGGTGTCGGTTTTCTCTTTCACACCCTTGGCAGTCCCTTATGTAATTGGGGAATCTGTGGCTTGTAGGTTTCCCATAATTCATGGCTGCAAAAATGCGCAGGTCTTCTTGTCGTTCAGTTCTCCTTTTCCTATCTTTTTCCTTTTCCTTTAGTTTCTCTCTGGTCATAAACGAAGTTCGCTATTCTCCGCAGTTCAGATATTTCTAGTGATGACCAGTTTGACACGATCTGGTGAAAATGATCGCGGATGTCGCCAGCTGATTGGTCGACAAAAGCGGAGGCAAGGATCTTTTGATCCTTTTGGCAGCTGAGATCTAAGTGTGCGAAGTGGTAGCTGCCTCAGAGAGGCGGACCCAAAATGCGTCCGGGTTCTCTGTGTCTCTTTGTGTTGTTCTTTGGAATTCTGACCAATTTAAAGGTTTTTTTCCTATCTCTTCTAGTGCTTCTAACAGGTTTGCTTTTGCACTAGTGTAAGTGTCCCAATGGCTGGTATCGTTATAATCCCAATCAGGACGTTCTTGGGGCCAGGCAACTCGTGCCACGTTTCTTTGTCCTGGCACACGAATGGCTGGCCGCTTAGCTATTTCCTCTGTTTTTCAAATAGTTTCAATTGTTCATCTTTTGTTAGAAAGACTTGAATTAGTTGGGTCATATCTCCCAAGAAGGATTATGGCTATCTATTATTGTTTTTATTGTCGGATTACTGTTTGGGGATCAGACCTAAAAGTGGGGTGTCCTTTTTCCAAATTACTAAATCAGATGCAGAAAAGGGTACATGGTTACCACGTATTCTCGCTCACCCCTCTGTCTTCCTTGGACCGG
>CM019148.1:45543483-45558742 GCA_009733165.1 Naja naja | reverse complement strand
GGAGACCTGCATGAAGACCAAGGATGAAAGCCAGAGGACAAATGAATGTTCTGGAAGAAATTCTGACACTTAAAATTCAAATTTAAGGATTGTTCCATTAACACCACAGTTGTATTATCAGAGACAAAACTACTTAAACATACTGCAACCCCTCTTTCATTAGTAATAATGTCAATCAATATTTTTACGTTTATATGGATTATTCATGTTTTCAATGTACAAGTTATTCCATATACAGTAAAACCTGCCCCTTCTGTGATGCCCTCTTGTGCCAGTCTATCTTTGGAGACCAGACCTGTTTTTCTTTCTTTCATTCATTCAGTTTCTTTTATTTAAATGCAAAATAATATCTTACAAGGCAAAACAGTAGCTTCACTCTTTTTATATGTAGTGCATCCTATCAGACTCTAGCAACTTTAGCTAAATAAACCATATATAACATGGCTGGAACAGACTTTCAGCCTTATTCATGAAGAGCCACAGGTAGTTAGAGTAGGCTAGAAGTATTCAGCCTAAGAACCTTTGCTCACTTGCACCAATCTATGACTCAAACATATTGTGCAACTTACGATATTTTGTGTATATGTGTGCTCTGGCTTTACCATGTTCTTTTTAAACCTTTCCTGGACCATAAATGAAACAGCTGTACATCATCCTTAATCATCAAGAGGTTAAAGTAATATTTCCCCACTCATTCTGACACCTTCCAAAAGTAGCCTCAAGGCTACTTAAACCTATTAAATGTCATCATTCATTAAATTAGAGAAAAGTCAGGTGATTGCTGCTATTTGAAGCAGACACTATAATGGCAGGCCAGAGAAGAGCAATTGAGACTATACATCTCACACAAATCTAATTTTCAGTTACCTCGAGCAAGGGTGGATACCTCTTTAACTCAGCAGCAGGAAATGCCCTAAGATCACCTTGTGTTCAGTTGGCTGGCTCTATTATTTAAGTCTTAAATTAATACTGTTGACTCTGCAATTATTTATTCCTGCAGTAAATAAACATTGAGTGGGAAATAATCTCACCTCTTAAGAGATAATCAGGGATAAATTTGGCAACAAAATTCAGAATGGAGAACTGTATGAATCTGTCCAGTTGAATTTGGAAAATGCCAAAACTGAAAACATATAACTACATAATCTATGTGTCTCATTCTAAATTGATAAACTTTTCATTATACCGTTTTTAGCCTCCAGTGCCTTCACATTGTTGTAAAGCTGGTTCATGAGATCATCTTACACCACAGCAGAACTCAGAATGCAGAGAACACCCCATTCTGGGCACTGAACCCACCCACTGCATCCAAGCACTTTAAAAAAGAAGAAGAAGCAGTTTGATGCTTTGCAGCTGCCTGGTTTCTATGAAAGGGCAAAACAGATGGCACCTTTCTAATTTCACCCAGCTCCTTTTGCCTGGAGTACTGTTTGTGTTGGAACACTCATAGCATCTTGAAAGAGTAAAAGTAATCCAGATTAATTTCAGTAGAGTTTTAATTTGTAGTCAACTAGGTGTAAATATGTTTAGCAATGTGCAAAAATATATATTTAATCTGAGTGGTTGCTGTGATGGGGATTAGGGAAGCCATCAAGCCATCTTTCTCTTTTAAGGATTCATAAAAAGAATCTTAAATCAGCTGAAGCCCAGAAACCAGAAGGTTGGGCGAGACCGGGTTCATGCTAATAGAAAAGCAAATCATTAAAAGGCTTTGTATAGTGCCTGTTTAGTCCCCTTCACATAGCTTGGTGTATAATGAGTCAAGAAATCTAAGGACATCTTGTCTATCTTCAAGAGATTCCATGTCCTTATAACTCTGTTCCCATCAAGTCTTACCCCCAGTCACTACATGGCCAATATATTTAACAAAATCTACCCTAATTGGATCTTACTTTTATTAAACTTAATATTTTTAGCATACACTATTGCCATTATCTGATGCAAAATATGAGCATGGCTTTCTGGAGTCTTTGCTACAATAATCATATAATCTGCTGTTATGTACAATATATTACATGGCATTTTTTTTCTCCTCTTCTCCTTCTTCTTTTGTTGAAATAATTCAGCAGAAGACTTTAACCCAAATAGAAGGCAATGGAAAGAATATCTTCCCCAAGGACCATAAAATATCCCTCACCATGATCACTCTTTTACCTGATCTAAATTCACTTGCCAAGACCTGCCCATCTCGTCAAGAATAATAAATATCTTTATTTCTGCCAAATGACCCCAAAATTCTTCATTTGTGGGAATTGTGTAATGTTGTCTATATAGCCTTATTTAGATCACAAGAATCCAAATATATATTTAAGTCATTTTTCTTTTCTGTAGTGACCAAGTTACTAACCCAGTTTGTAAGTCCTATGACTAGATGTTACTCCTACATTCTCCATCCAAAATGGTGTATTTTAATCTATCCAATATAGCAAACCTTTCTGCACTCAGGCATAACAGGAGTAACTTTTGAATCAATGTGAATATAGTAAGACCTTTAGAGTCACCCAAGCCTTCAAACATATCAGATTAAACAGTGATCAGCTAATGTCAAATTAATGGCTTGGTTTTGTTCATCATACCAACCTGCTGAACAAGATGTTAAAATTTCCCAAGCTGCATTTCCCAATGTTGGAATTGAAACATTTGTTAGCAGTGGTGGGATTCAAAATTTTTTACTACCAGTTCAGTGGGCGTGGCTTGGTGGGCATGGCAGGGGAAGGATACTGTAAAATCTCCAGTCAAAGGTGGTATTTGCCGGTTCTCCAAACTATTCAAAATTTCCGCTACCGGTTCTCCAGAACTGGTCAGAACCTGCTGAATACCACCTCTGATTTGTTACATGAAACAGCAATCTTGTTTTCTTTGCATCTTGACTTTTCAAATAATTCCCAAGGACTATATAACAGTTCCTCCATAAGCTACCAGGGAAACACTACTCATAATTAATCAGCTTAGTAGAGATTATTGGTGTTTCTTCCTCCAATTCACAGTTATCAGCTTTTGCTTTAAGTTGAGTAACAAAATTTTCAAAAATATGTTGCACAAACAACCAGGTCCACACACGAAGGGTTTGAAATGATTGATTTATTGCTCAAGCCTATACCCAGGAATCTTCTCAGGCTAATGATTTGCATGTGGGTAAAACTAAATAAGGGCCAATAGCATTCAAGTGGGGGTTGGACTTATTGAATTAACAAATTAAACACAATACAACATATTCTAATGCAGTATTGCTCATATTTGGAAACTCATGTTATCATCCTACAATATTTCTTATGTTGGATTTCTTCAAGGGTAAACCTATTTTGCTGTCCATTGGAAGAGAACATTAAGGTCAAGTGGTTGTTGTTTTGTGCTCTGTTACACATCACGTTTATAGGAGATAATAAAGTTGTATAAAAATTTTAAAAGATGAAGAAAAACAAAGATGGGGAAATGTGGTGGGAGAAAGAGAGTGTGGGAAATTCCAATGTTGACAAGCAACATACATCAGCAGTCTATAAATCAGATGTAGATTCGTTCTTTCAGTAGCATGTAACAATTCTTTTGGCCATTTTCTTGTACAAACAATCTACAATTCTTGGCAAGCATTTCAGGTACCAGGGACATAGCCAAAAGAACATGTGCAGCCCTGAAAAGCAATAATTATCCTGGAGTCACGTGAACAGTTCTGTGGATTTCAGTTCCAAAAATATGTCAATCCAAGAATAAAACTAATCCATATAAGCTTATTCTAATATTCCAACTTCGAAACCATGGTTCCAAAAATCCAGCCCAAATCTAGGTTCTCATGTGGTTGGAGTGCACTGCTCCTTGTGTAGCATATTTGGCAGCTCTGTGCTGTGAAAAACAAAGTATGATGGCAATTTCCAGTGGTCTGATCTCTCAAGTAGCAAATTTCAGATTATTTATTTATTTATATTTGAACTTGTATGCGCCCCATCTCCAAGACTCGGCTCACAGCTAAAAACATAGAACAATAAATATTTAAAAACATTAAACCAACAAGCCCAAATATGAAACACAACAATAAAATAGGTTAAAAACATCCCTCTCCCAAGGAAGGGTCACAGCCCGGTTGGTCAACAACCAAGTTTTTAATTCGGAAGGTGCGGAGATCAGGGGCCAGACGGAGCTCCAGAGGCAGTTGATTCCAGAGGTCGGGGGCGCAACAGAAAAGGCTCGTCGTCGGGAAATACCAACCGGCATTGACTCCGATGGGACCCGAGAGTCCTTGCCTATGAGCCGCACAGGCGGCGGCACTAGATATTGGAAGAAGACGCTCCCTCAGATATTGGGGACCCATGTCGTGTAGGACTTTGAATGTCAAAACTAAAACCTTGAATCTCACCCGGCGCATCGGTAACCAATGCAGGCCACGCAGTAACATGAGAGAACCGGGTAACTCCCATCACCGTCAGCGCGCATTCTGCACCAACTGCAATCTCCGGATGGTATGCAAGGGCAGTCCTAGATAGAGAGCGTTGCAGTAGTCTAGTCTCGAGGTGACAATAAGATTAAAATAAGATTAGAGCAGTGAATGACACTTATGCATTGTTCTTGCACATGTTTAGATGGAAATTGCATAGTCTCTTTCCTGGAAGAGTCATTCTCCTGCTTGGGAGAAAAACAACATTTTTCCTGCTGTTTCTTTACAAGACAAGCCCTGTCCAAAGCAGCAACATGACCAAGGTAGCTAAAGATAGAACAGTCATGACTAAGAGGTCAATACGGTTCAAACTTGAACCCAAAGCAAAATTCAGATATTATTTTCTTTTAGGGGTTCTGACTAAAATATATCTGCCTCTCTTTTATTTTGGCTGATCTCACCAAGTCCTGGGAAATTCAAAGAAAACAAATCAAACCCACAAAATGCAAAAGAAATGCTTGGAGTAACCATGAAAGAACATTATTCCAATTGACCAGACTTCAAGCTTACCTGTTTTATCTTTGAGTAGAGGATTTTTTGGGTCCAAATATAAATAAATAGGTACCAGGCCAACACTGTCAGAGGAGAGTCACCAAAGAGTTGTATATACAAAAGGGGATGGGATTTGCATCTCAACACTCTGCCCGTCACCTTGTCTTTTGTAATCTCTCTTCTGCCAGATGCCCTGAACCAGAACCAAGGAAAAAGAATATTCTCTTAAAATTAAGAAAATACCTACTCATATACTCAGACCAGAATGTGCCAGGATAGTTCTTTCATTCTCATTTCCTCTATATACTGTACATACAGTAAATATCCTAACTTAGGGTAAAGGTTGTTTTGTTTTGCTTTGCTTCTGGTAGTTAAAAATCTTGACTCTAGTCATCCCTACATGTAAAATAAAACCCAGCCTAGATTCTTTCCATAAAAAGCCAGACAAAACTACCTTAGTGAGTATTATTTCATTATAGAATAAAGTAGAAGATACCAGAAATATATAACTTTGTAAGAATGATGGCAAGGGAGAAATTAATATTGTACTGAGTTTAATGTACAATTACCTAATTGTCAATATTCAAATCTATACATGATCTGGAAACTTCTATTTATAAAATTATATTCGAGGACTCAAGTATTAGGAATCTCCATAGACACTCACGGACTAACTACTACTACTGTATAGTTACCTGAAAAGAAAATTTTCTGAATTCAAGGAAATTCTCCCAACAAAGGAAACATTAAATCTGAAAAAGCCTTTTGAGCCTTTTCTATAGTATAACCGCCCATTTCAACAAGATACAAGTTCTCTGTGAATTTCAGAATGCCTTCCCATAGTATAATTAAATTTGGGGAAAATAGTCTTTCTTTCAGGTAAACCCAAACAATAAAACTGACCCACTGGTCTGTCCCTTTCCCCAATTAATTCACTCAAAGACCTGAAAAGGAGTATACTGGAGTAAAGAGTAAATCACCTCCTTTCTTGTCCCAATTTCTGCAATCTAGTTGCTTTAGCAGTCTTCTCCAATTTGATGGCCTCCAGATGGTTGTTGGGATTGTAAGTCTCAGGACTCCAAGGCAAGCTGCCATCAAATCCATCCAGTTGTAATTTATTCAGTAAATAGTGGTAAACAATCTATGGCTAAGCAGCAAGGTGCATGGACTCAATTTGACAAGATGCTGTTAAAGGCTATGAGTAATAGCGAAAGAACAAAATACATAAAAGCATAGTAAGGGCTTTCTTAAATGAAATCAGAGGCTTATCTTGTTTTCCCTACTGGCCTAGTTACCCAGTAGAAGCTATGATGATGTTACAGGTATGACATCAACTCACAAATGATGCTGATAAATGAGGGAAGCAACATTAGGTCAAGAAAGAAGGAAAAGTAGAACAACATGTGATTGAATGAAGTTTGCATATGATGAAAAGGACAATATAGAGACCAAAGCAAGGAAAATAATATAATGTTATGATGGTTATACATTCCAAATTCAGGGTATATAAAATATCTTCCTCTCTAAGAATCAGGGCCGAGCATTCAGTATTCTTCACTGATGCTTTCAAAGGCATGAAGTTCGCTCATAAAGCGTTCCTCCACTGAGTAGGAGATTGATTCAATTACCTATATAATTCATTTCACTTTATAAATCTATAATTCTGTACTATAGACCAGGAAATTATTACAGTTTTATTTCCTAGCTGGGATTAATTTTTATTTAAATTTATCAAGACCAGTAAGAACAAATTACACTAAGTTTTGTAAGAGCTGTGTTGAATTCAAGAAAACAGAAATCTAAACCAGTACAGAATTTGTTCTCGTAATACTCAACAAAATAGAAAACGGACATGGAAGAAAAGGAAAGAAGTAAAAGTGACGAGTGATAGTAGAAGAAATTAAAAACTTTTATAAGGTAGCTAAATCTCTGAGGAGAATGAATAGAAAGAATATGGAAAAGGGATGTGAAATCTGTTGGTAACCGATTGAAAAGAATTCTGTCCCCATGTGCCACAAAAATGTTTGAGATTAGGAAATTTGCAAAAATGTGATTGGTGGAATGATAACATGAGTTGTGGAAGAGGAAGAATATATAAGGTATGTTGGAAGAAATATCCTTCTGGGTTCAGTTCCAAGTGGGGAAAAAAGACACTGGATTCATAGAAGTTGCTTGGAAAGAAGGTTTCATGGTGGACAGGATCACATGCCTTGGAGCTCTTGGGTGAAGAAAAGGGAAGAAATGCAGAGAGTCCCTTGGTTTTATGCCCTCTGTTGGGATTTGAATTTGAGCTTGTATTCTGATTGGTTGTCAGGCTCCCATGGGGCCATGCAGTGGCAACGCTGTAGGCTGTCCTGAGTCCCAGGCTTGGTTGAGCCTTGCTGGATGATGATATAATGAAAGGGCTTTGGGCAATTCCTATGATGGCTCTACCTGGAGGAGATAGATCTTTAGTTATGTAGAATAGACTGGTCCAGGCCTTAATGGTCCATTAACAAAGGTGGGGGAGGGCTAAGTTTCTGCCTCTCTGAGTTTCTACTTCTCTTTTAGGGAAAATATTCTGCCTTTTTAGTATATCCTAAAATATTTCATTTTCCTAGGAGAGGGGTGGGATATAACTTCCAACAGGTACACAGGCACTTGCAAAGCCTGGTTAAGATTAAAAGCTGTAGAGTAATTGTAGACTGGTTTTCACGAAAGAAGAAGTGGTGTTTTTTGGAAGTGGGTGAAAATGGTTTTAAAAGGAACCTTTAACAGAGTAAGAATAAAAGTGATGAAGATTTGAGTTTAAAGTGAAGTGAGAATTTCTGGGTTTGAGGAATCTATAGAGTTTCCTATGTGTAATATTGCAGAAATTAAAACATGGCCTTTCTGCCTCCTTCCAACTCAGGAGACAGAGGCCATTTCCTCACTAGTGATTTATGGCTCTTTCTAGCGTCATCCAACCATTGTTGCCCTGATATAACAGTATGAAGGCAGCTTTTACATTGCCTCAACAACAGCTGGATGACGCTTTTAGACGAACTTTAGAAGATACCAGTGAGGAAATGACCAGAGAATAGAGATGGTGTTCTTGGTAGTGTCCGCCAATGATGGGAAGGTGCCATCCGCAGACAAAGGAAGCTGATTTCCTCTGCTTCAGCTGTGAAGCCCTTAGGATTACGACGCAGGAGATACAGTCGGCCAAATTAATCATTCCAATAGAATCCACTGAACTAAAAACAGAATGATACCAAGGAAAAACTTCTCCTTCCTGGTTCTTTTTTCCCCACTTCCGCTTTTGTCTGAAACCGCAGAAGACCAAATTAGCTGTCACCGAGTTACTAAATTTAAAATCCTTGCCACAGCTTTGTGGGTTATTCTCTCTGCCTGCGTTGTTTCACTTGGTAATTCGTTCTTTTAAATCACATTGTGTGATAAGATGACAATTACAGGCAGAGATCCAAGACCTGCAGAGCGAGCTGACTCACCCTGAAATTATTACAATTTTAGGACCTTCCTTTGCTGCCAGCTTTAAGCCACCTTCCTAATTTTCTGATTCTTGATTATATGGGTAATAATAATAAAACAATCATTATTGTAGTGGTATGACTATACCACCATGGTTAAGACTGAGTCAGTTTTCATTTTAACTAGTCAGGGTAGCTCCATGTGTGGCTCTGCGTTTGTGTGTGCATGTGTGTGTGCGCTTTAAGTGGTATATTTTGAGGAGGATTTTGGTGGTTTGGGGGGGGGAACTGTCCTGAGAGTACATTGTTCGCATCAAAGGAGATAATAAACATGTTTGTTTCCAAAGAGGTTGCCCACCGAGGACCACAATGATAGGAGATGAGTATAATGTCACTAGAATAGGCAGCTGTACATGGCCTCATAACCTCATCACTCTGTTAGTAAATACATTACATCTATTGAAAGTTTAGCACAGGGGTCCCCAAATTTGGCAACTTTAAGACTTGTGGACTTCAACTTCTGGCAGTTGAAGTCCACAAGTCTTAAAGTTGCCAAGTTTGGAGATCTCTGATTTAGCACATCTATATTCCTTCCCTGTTGAAAAGTGTTATGTATGTAGGTTTGAATGTCATTGGTTTAGTTTGAATTGTTCTTGTAAAATGTCAAATAGGATTGGTTTAAATAGTGGGAAAACCCTGCACTCTGATTGGCAACACGGCTGCTGGCTGTAAGAGGCAGCCGTAGCCCAGCCAAGTCGGGTCCATTCGAGCTGTAGTCACTTAATAAACTCTTCACTGAAGCTCTTCGCCTGACTCTTCATGCAAACTTAACACTGGCTAAGGTGGGATTCCTCTGAAGAAGAGACAACGCAGAAGACAAGCAGAAGAGCGAGATGGCTGCTCTGAACACCCCCAGCCCCATTCGATCCGGGCAGAAGACTGGGAATTGTATGGATCGCCAAATGTATTTGGAAGGAAACGACCTACGCCGATATCCCCGAGAAGCGGAAGAGGGCGGTATTTCACGACTGTGGTCCGCAGTCTTCAAGATGGCAAGGCATTGGCGGAGCTGCAGACTTGAAGGTAATGGAATGGCCTGATTTAGAAAAACTTTAAGAGCCCATTACGCCACAAGTATCGTGCCTCATTAAGAATGAAGTTTTATCGTTGGGATCAAGGGAAAATGTTAATGACTTCGTGGCAAGTTTAAGGGACATTGAGGGTGCTTGTGAGTTTACCAACTTAGAAGAGGCCATGCTGATCGGTTTGTTCTAGGCCTTAAAGATAAGGTCTTACAGAGCAAATTACTAATGAAACCTAAGATCACGTTTAAGGAGGCCATAGAGGAAGCTGTTTCAGCGGAAGCAACCAAGTCCTCAGCAGCAGCCATGAAGAAAATTAACAAGGCCTCAAGCCATTCTGATGTGGAAAAGTCCACAACAACCCATTGCAGCAAATAGACTCTGATTCAGACTGTAGTGAGGTGGAGGAAGGAATTTATAGACTCAGAAGAGAAGAAAAGGAAAGACCTTGGGAAAAGAGGCAAGAATTTTATTGCAGAGGCTGTGGGGGCACCCTGCACTGAATGCAAGTTTTTAGACACCATCTGCCTACGTTGTGAGAAAAGAGGTCACCTAGCAAGAGTCTGCAAATCATCCAGAACTCCACCCAGTAGGAAGAAATTTCCTGAGAAAGAATTCAAGCCCAACAATTTCAGTGAAAAATGGGCAACTCAGAAGCAAATGGGAAGAATGAAACTCATCAAAAAGTGATCATTGGTCATTCTTCACCCTTGAGAAGCAGAAAAGTACATGTGAAGGTACTAATTGAAGGAAGGCCTTGCCAAATGGAAGTGGACTCGGCTCCTATTTATCTATGGTGTCATGGGACACTATTCACAGGCTACTTCCCAACATTCAGAAGAAACATTTCCAGAAGCAAGCACTGACTCTTAAAGACTACCAGGGGAACAAGATTCCAGTAGTTGGAACAAGAGAATTCAACGTGAAGTTTAAAGGCCACACCAAACGTTTGCCCCTGACCATCGTGGACAAGGATCACCCAAGCTTGCTGGGACTTGAGTGGTTCAATCCACTAGGCATCGAGGTGACTGGCATCAATCACGTGAGCAACTCTGAATGGGAGGAGGCCTTGAAGTCTGAGTTTCCAGAGGTCTTCAGCGAAGGATTGGGCAAGTATATGGGGACCTATCACTTTCAACCTAGATCCCAAGGTGCCCCCAATTCGTTTAAAGCCCAGAAGGGTCCCATTTGCTTTAAAGGAAAAAATTGATGCACAATTAGACAAATTAATAGCTCAAGGGGTTTTAGAGCCCACTGACCACTCCAGATGGGAGACACCCATAGTCACACCAGTCAAGACTGATGGGTGAGTAAGAATCTGTGGAGACTATAAGGGGACACTGAACCATGCGCTTCAACAGAGCACATATCCAGTTCCAGTGGTGCATCATTTATTACATTCACTTGGCAGGGGTACAGTCTTCACCAAATTGGATCTGGCCCAGGCATATCAACAACTACAGTTGATGATGCCACTGCAGAGGCCCAAACCATTGTGACTCATAGAGGTGCCTTCAAATGTAAAAGGTTACAGTTTGGAGTAAGCATGGCACCAGGCATCTTCCAAAGCCTTATGGAAAGGATGCCCCAAGGACTGCCAGGGGTAGTGCCTTACTTTGATGATGTGTTAATCTCTGCTGAAAATGACACCCAATTACAAGAGAGACTCAGAGAAGTCCTTACCAGATTCAAGAAAGCGGGTTAAAAGTCAAGGAAGAAAAATGCACTCTTAGAACTGACAAAGTTGAGTTCTTGGGCTATATGATTGACAAGCATGGCATCCACCCTACAGATGACAAGGTTCAAGCAATCAAGCCCCTAGACCAAAATGCAAAACAGACTTGCAAGCTTTCCTTGGACTTATTAACTTTTATCACATGTTCCTACCTCAGAAGGCAACCATTGCAGAACCATTACACAGATTGCTTGACAAAAAGTCTGTTTGGGTCTGGGGCAGGAAGGAACAGTCAGCATTTAACAGTATTAAAGACTAATCACGCCTGATGCTGTGCTCATACAGTTCTCTGAGAATTTGCCTGTTGTACTGACTTGTGATGCATCCCCCTTTGGAGTGGGGGGTTGAGCCACAGGCTTCCCAGCAGGAGGGAAGCCCCTATTGCATTTTACTTCACCTTGACCAAAGCAGAGGAATTACAGCCAATTGGACAAGGAAGCATTGGCAATCGTTGCAGCTATCCAGAAATTTCATGAGTATTTATATGGGAGAACATTTACCATTGTCACAGATCACAAACCTTGTTAGGCATTGTGGCAGGAGACAAACCTACACCCCATATCCTGTCACCAAGAATGCTGAGGTGGACTGAATTTCTTGCTGCTTATTCATACAAACTTATCCACAAGCCACAAGGACATTGGACATGCTGATGCCTTGAGTCGTTGCCCACTTCCTTGTCATAAGGAGGACTTTGAACCTGAGGCACACACCTTTTCCTGAAACTGTTGGCTTCCAGTACAGCTGCTGAAATTGCCAGAGAGACTGCCAAAGACACTTTATTGGCCTATTATAGCTGGATTAAGAAAGGTTGGCCTCTTCAAGATCTACCTCACCTTCCCAACCTTTTAAGTCCAGGCAAACTGAATTATCTGTATTAAGAGGATGGTTTTGTGGGGTAACAGGGTGGTTATTCTGCAAAACTGCAAAGGAGGTTTGGAAATGTTACATGAGGGTCATCCTGGTATTGTAAGGATGAAGGGATTGGCCAGGATTATGTATGGTGGCCAGGTATTGACAAAAAGGGTTGAAAACTGGGTTGCATCTTGTCCCAACTGTCAGGTAGTCAGGCCTGCCCCACCTCTGCTCCCCCAAACAGGAATGGGAATGCAGGGCCCATGGATTCACGTGCTGGCTACCAGAGGGCACCTTCCTTATTATAGTAGATGCATATTCCAAATGGCTAGAGGTAATCCCTGGCATCCACCACAACTGATGCTGTCATCAAGCAGCTTAAAAAGCTTTTGTAACCCACGGGGTTACCTGATGTTCTTGTGTCTGACAATGGCCTCAATTTACATCCAACCTTTTTTAATCCTATCTAGCAAACTGGGTATCAGACATGCCCTCACTGCCCTGGGCACCCTTGGCTAACGGCCGGGCTGAACGAATGCGTTTTGCAAGGAAAGGCAATTGGGTCCTGGGGACATCACTGAGAAAAACTTCTTAGTGTTCAGCACATCACTCCCTAACCCATCAACTAACTTATCCCCAGCAGAGTTGTTGATGGGTAGGAAACTTAGGTCTCCCTTGACACTTCATCTCCACCCTACAGCACCCAACGCACCACTTGATTCCACTAGCAAAGTTCGCACATTCAGTGTGGGTGATTCTGTTTATGCTAAGAACCTTATGGGTGAACCTTCATGGATTCCTGCTGAAATAACTCAAATCACAGGCCTTGTTCTTTACAGGGTACAAACAGAGGATGGAGTCCTCTGGAGCGACATTGATCAGCTTAGATCCAGGTTACCTCAGGAACATGCAATTGTTCCTCTCTAGTTCCTAATGCTTTTCTCTAGGGGGGAGGGAGGAACAGGGATAATCAGCAAACAAGAATCAACCCCATGTGTAACAAGCCATTACGACAGGAACCATCCCAAAACCTGTCACAATGCCAAAATCCATCCTTACAAGTGGAAGATTGCACATCACTACCTGACTTGGGTGCTGACATTGGGCTGGAGATGGGTTGGGAGGAGAGACCAGATTCTAACAATCAAACAGGGTCTTCTTTCACAGGAAGTCCAACTAGGGAAATGTCAGCAGACACATTTCCCTCTCACTGGGTGAGAACGTTAAAACTTCTGAACCACGAAGGTCTCAGCGTTACCGTAGAGCCCCACCTATTTAAAAGAATACATTAGATAGGTTGGGGTTTGAGTATGGACTGAACCTAGTGGGGAGGGGTGTTATGTATGCAGGTTTGAATGTCATTGGTTAAGTTTGAACTGTTCTTGTAAAATGTCAGAAATGATTGGTTTAAAAAGTCAGGAACCCTGCACTCTGATTGTGGCAACTCGGCTGCTGGCTATAAGTAGCAGCAGAATAAATCACTGTTATGAGCTGTAGTCACTAACTCTTCACTGAAGCACTCCGTCTGACTCTTCATGCAAATCTAACATTTAGCATTTGTTGCCTTAGGTGATTAGGTTACTTTTCATCATTACTTTTCTTGATAATTTAGATTAATAATACTGGTACTTTTGGATATGCTTTTGACACAATTATTATTATCTATACCTACACCTACTACTATCTATAGTATCTATCTATATTATCTATCTATCTATCTATCTATCTATCTATCTATCTATCTATCTGTCATCTATCACCTATCATCTAATCTATCTATCATCTTTATCATATCTGTCTGTCTATCTATCTATATCTGTCATCTATATCATCCATCCAGCCATCCAAGGTTTTCAATAGCAGTAAAGCTCTGGTAGCATTTTGTTCATTTAAAAAAAACTATCAATATGGACTTTGTGAGTCAAAAGCTAGACAAATTGAATAGCTAAGCATTCATCTCAATAGCAAGAATTTTTATAGGTCTGGCTAGTTATCTCCTGAGATGAATAGACCACTGCAAAAAGCTCTGGTCCTGCAAATGTGTCCATATATGACAGAAGGAAGGGGGATAAAGGCTTCAACCCCACTCACATTTATAGATGACTCATGCAATCATTAAAAGGACTCCTGTAGGGGCTGAATATGAAGATCCATATTCCTTTGTAGCATGGAATTCAAGAGAGCGGCATTTCCTGCTGCTGAATACTATATGATACAAATCTTTGATCAGAAGCCTCAAAATGTGACAGTAGAGATGGCACTGATAGGCAGTCTTACTATAGTCTTTTTACCTTTGTATTACAATACAGACCACTGCACTGATGATGTTACCTAGTTGGTAATGAAATGTCTGCAAGAAAAAGACCAAGCACAGAGAGTACCAAGGATCCCACAGTTCAAACTTAAGTTAACAAATGTTGCCTTCTATCAAACACAGAGCAACCAACAAATCATACATATTACAGCTCAGATTTTCACATGTTTATATGAATATATGCTATGATGTTTCTAGCTGTGTGGAATATCTCAAACTGTTCTATTTAAAAAGTTTAAAGGGTTTATTTGATCTACTAATACATAAATAAATAAATCTCAAGCATAATGGAATGTTTTCTTTACAGAGTTCCAAGAAGGAAAATTAGCTCAGTTTGTTGCAGCAAAATCAGCAAAGCAGCCAATCAACAAAAGCACAATAAAAGTTGTGAGACATAAATTGAGAGAAATTGACATATTAGTTAAGCCAAAAACTGCCCAACAATAAAGATTCTTATCTATCAAGATTATGTCTTGTGTCTCAGTCTTAACCTGAAAATGAGCTTAAAGCCACTCAAGCTCTTGGAAATTTTGCCATGACCTTGTCAACAAGCATGAGAGCACTTTAGACTTATCAAATCTGAGCTTTATTTTTAATTGCTTCATAACATTAGAAAAACAAATAGTGTTTGATGGATACAGATTGAGTTGGATGAATTTTTTTTATTAACCAAAACAATCCCATTTCCTCTTTACAGTAAGAAATTAACCTCTGCTACCTCTAAATCCATAGTTAAAACTCTATTTAAAAGTTTGGAAAAGATGGTAACAGTTTTCTACTTCTTTCTTTCTAGTTTTGTAATTATATTTAGAAGTGTGAGGATAAATTTGTTCAGAACAGGAATGGGTAGCCAAAGGATTTTATGGACTTATGAAACCCTTTTACTGCTAATATATTTTGTAAAAG
>CM019148.1:45309393-45542483 GCA_009733165.1 Naja naja | reverse complement strand
ATAAGTACCTTCCAGCAACAAAAAGCAAAAAATCCAGCCATTAAAAATTGACATAGTTTAAATTCAAGTTATAATTTAAAAATGGAAAATATAGGAAACAATAATATATTTAACACAGTATTAAGTATTACAGAGTAATTTCTGGAAAACTCTTGTCCTTTATGAATCTGTCTACTGTTTTTAAAGCCATCCAAAATTAAGGCAATAGATTCTTTTAACCTAATTGCATACTGTGTGGAGAAATATATTCCTTCTCTGGCTAGAATTGGTTGCCAATGAATAAATAACTTTTACAAGAGAAGTTTTGAACATTTTATCCATATTGTGCAAAATTTTACAGATATAGTATGTTATGTATGTAGGTTTGAATGTCATTGGTTTAGTTTGAATTGTTCTTGTAAAATGTCAAATAGGATTGGTTTAAAAAGTGCGGGAAAACCCTGCACTCTGATTGGCTGGCAACTACGGCTGCTGCCTATAAGTAGCAGGCGTAGCCCAGCCAGGTTGGGTCCATTCGAGCTGTAGTCACTTAATAAACTCTTCACTGAAGCTCTTCGCCTGACTCTTCATGCAAACTTAACACTGGCGACGAAGGTGGGATTCCCTGAAGAAGAGACGACGGGAAGACAAGCAGAAGAGCGAGATGGCTGCGCTGAACACCCCCAGCCCTTCGATCCGGCGGCAGAAGACTGGGAATCGTATGGATCGCTTCCAAATGTATTTGAAGGAAACGACCTCGCCGACATCTCAGAGAAGCGGAAGAGGGCGGTATTTCTCATGCACTGCGTCCAGCAGTCTTCAAGATGGCGAAGGCATTGGCGGAGCTGCAGACGTGAAGGTAATGGAATGGCCTGATTTAGAAAAGCTTTTAAGAGCCCATTACGCCCCACAAGTATCGGCCTCATTAAGAGACACGAAGTTTTACGGGGATCAAGGGGAAAGCGAAAATGTTAACAACTTCGTGGCAAGTTTAAGGGACATTGGGGGTGCTTGTGAGTTTACCAACTTAGAAGAGGCCATGCGTGATCGGTTTGTTCTAGGCCTTAAAGATAAGGTCTTACAGAGCAAATTACTAATGAAACCTAAGATCACTCCAGCAGCAGCCCATGAAGAAAATTAACAAGGCCTCAAGCCATTCTGATGTGGAAAAGTCCACAACAACCCATTGCGAGCAAATAGATTCTGATTCAGACTGTAGTGAGGTGGAGGAAGGAATTTATAGACTCAGAATGGAGAAGAAAAGGAAAGACCTTGGAAGAAAGAGGCAAGAATTTTATTGCAGAGGCTGTGGGGGCACCCCTGACTGAATGCAAGTTTTAGACACCATCTGCCTACGTTGTGAGAAAAGAGGTCACCTAGCAAGAGTCTGCAAATCATCCAGAACTCCACCTAGTAGGAAGAAATTTCCTGAGAAAGAATTCAAGCCCAACAACTTCAGTGAGAAAATGGGGCGCTCAGAAGCAAATGGGAAGAATGAAACTCATCAAACAGTCACCATTGGTCATTCTTCACCCTTGAGAAGCAGAAAAGTACATGTGAAGGTACTCATTGAAGGAAGGCCTTGCCAAATGGAAGTGGACTCAGGCTCCTATTTATCTATGGTGTCATGGGACACTATTCACAGGCTACTTCCCAACATTCAGAAGAAACATTTCCAGAAGCAAGCACTGACTCTTAAAGACTACCAAGGGAACAAGATTCCAGTAGTTGGAACAAGAGAATTCAACGTGAAGTTTAAAGGCCACACCAAACGTTTGCCCCTGACCATCGTGGACAAGGATCGCCCAAGCTTGCTGGGACTTGAGTGGTTCAATCCACTAGGCATCGAGGTGACTGGCATCAATCACGTGAGCAACTCTGAATGGGAGGAGGCCTTGAAGTCTGAGTTTCCAGAGGTCTTCAGCGAAGGATTGGGCAAGTATATGGGGACCCCTATCACTTTCAACCTAGATCCCAAGGTGCCCCCAATTCGTTTAAAGCCCAGAAGGGTCCCATTTGCTTTAAAGGAAAAAATTGATGCACAATTAGACAAATTAATAGCTCAAGGGGTTTTAGAGCCCACTGACCACTCCAGATGGGAGACACCCATAGTCACACCAGTCAAGACTGATGGGTCAGTAAGAATCTGTGGAGACTATAAGGGGACACTGAACCATGCGCTTCAGCAGAGCATATCCAGTTCCAGTGGTGCATCATCTGTATTACATTCACTTGGCAGGGGTACAGTCTTTGCCAAATTGGATCTGGCCCAGGCATATCAACAACTAACAGTTGATGATGCCACTGCAGAGGCCCAAACCATTGTGACTCATAGAGGTGCCTTCAAATGTAAAAGGTTACAGTTTGGAGTAAGCGTGGCACCAGGCATCTTCAAAGCCTTATGGAAAGATGCTCCAAGGACTGCCAGGGGTAGTGCCTTACTTTGATGATGTGTTAATCTCTGCTGAAAATGACACTCAATTACAAGAGAGACTCAGAGAAGTCCTTACCAGATTCAGAAAGCGGGGTTAAAAGTCAAGGAAGAAAAATGCACTCTTAGAACTGACAAGGTTGAGTTCTTGGGCTATATGATTGACAAGCATGGCATCCACCCTACAGATGCCAAGGTTCAAGCAATCAAAGAAGCCCCTAGACCAAATGCAAAACAGATTTGCAAGCTTTCCTTGGACTTATTAACTTTTATCACATGTTCCTACCTCAGAAGGCAACCATTGCAGAACCATTACACAGATTACTTGACAAAAGTCTGTTTGGGTCTGGGGCAGGAAGGAACAATCAGCATTTAACAGTATTAAAAGACTAATCACGTCTGATGCTGTGCTCATACAGTTCTCTGAGAATTTGCCTGTTGTACTGACTTGTGATGCATCCCCTTTGGAGTGGGGGGTTGAGCCACAGGCTTCCCAGCGGAGGAAGCCCCTATTGCATTTTACTCTGCACCTTGACCAAAGCAGAGAGAATTACAGCCAATTGGACAAGGAAGCATTGGCAATTGTTGCAGCTATCAAGAAATTTCATGAGTATTTATATGGGAGAACATTTACCATTGTCACAGATCACAAACCTTTGTTAGGCATTGTGGCAGGAGACAAACCTACACCCCATATCCTGTCACCAAGAATGCTGAGGTGGACTGAATTTCTTGCTGCTTATTCATACAAACTTATCCACAAGCCTGGCAAGGACATTGGACATGCTGATGCCTTGAGTCGTTGCCCACTTCCTTGTCATAAGGAGGACTTTGAACCTGAGGCACACACCTTTTTCCTAGAAACTGTTGCCAAGCTTCCAGTACACGCTGCTGAAATTGCCAGAGAGACTGCCAAAGACACTTTATTGGCTCCTATTATAGGCTGGATTAAGAAAGGTTGGCCTCTTCAAGATCTACCTCACCTTGCCCAACCTTTTAAGTCCAGGCAAACTGAATTATCTGTATTAAGAGGATGTATTTTGTGGGGTAACAGGGTGGTTATTCCTGCAAAACTGCAAAGAGAGGTTTTGGAAATGTTACATGAGGGTCATCCTGGTATTGTAAGGATGAAGGATTGGCCAGGAGTTATGTATGGTGGCCAGGTATTGACAAAATGGGTTGAAAACTGGGTTGCATCTTGTCCCAACTGTCAGGTAGTCAGGCCTGCCCCACCTCTCCCCCAAACAGGAATGGGAATGTCCTAGGGGCCATGGTCTAGGATTCACATTGATTTGCTGGCCCTACCAGAGGGCACACCTTCCTTATTATAGTAGATGCATATTCCAAATGGCTAGAGGTAATCCCTATGGCATCCACCACAACTGATGCTGTCATCAAGCAGCTTAAAAAGCTTTTTGTAACCCACGGGTTACCTGATGTTCTTGTCTCTGACAATGGCCCTCAATTTACATCCAACCTTTTTGAATCCTATCTAGCACAACTGGGTATCAGACATGCCCTCACTGCCCCTGGGCACCCTTTGGCTAACGGCCGGGCTGAACGAATGGTACGTTTTACCAAGGAAAAGCTTCAGCAATTGGGTCCTGGGGACATCACTGAGAAAGTTGAAAAACTTCTTAGTGTTCAGCACATCACTCCTAACCCATCAACTAACTTATCCCCAGCAGAGTTGTTGATGGGTAGGAAACTTAGGTCTCCCCTTGACCGCCTTCATCCCACCTACGCACCCACCACTTGATTCCACTAGCAAAGTTCGCACGTTCAGTGTGGGTGATTCTGTTTATGCTAAGAACCTTATGGGTGAACCTTCATGGATTCCTGCTGAAATAACTCAAATCACAGGCCCTTGTTCTTACAGGGTACAAACAGAGGATGGAGTCCTCTGGAGCAGGCACATTGATCAGCTTAGATCCAGGTTACCTCAGGAACATCGCAATTGTTCCTCTCTAGTTCCCATACCTAATGCTTTTCTAGGGGAGGGAGGAACATGAGGATAATCAGCAAACAAGAATCAACCCCATGTGTAACAAGCCATTACGACAGGAACCATCCCAAAACCTGTCACAATGCCAAAATCCATCCTTACAAGTGGAAGATTGCACATCACTACCTGACTTGGGTGCTGACATTGGGCTGGAGATGGGTTGGGAGGAGAGACCAGATTCTAACAATCAAACAGGGTCTTCTTTCACAGGAAGTCCAACTAGGGAAATGTCAACAGACACATTTCCCTCTCACTGGGTGAGAACGTTAAAACTTCTGAACCACGAAGGTCTCAACGACACGTAAGAGCCCCACCTATTTAAAAGAATACATTAGATAGGTTGGGGTTTGAGTATGGACTGAACCTAGTGGGGAGGGGTGTTATGTATGCAGGTTTGAATGTCATTGGTTAAGTTTGAACTGTTCTTGTAAAATGTCAGAAATGATTGGTTTAAAAAGTGCGGGAAAACCCTGCACTCTGATTGGCTGGCAACTGCGGCTGCTGGCTATAAGTAGCAGCCGCAGACCAGCCAAATCGGGTCTGTTATGAGCTGTAGTCACTAATAAACTCTTCACTGAAGCACTCCGCATCTGACTCTTCATGCAAATCTAACATTTAGCATTTGTTGCCTTAGGTGATTAGGTTACTTTTCATCATTACTTTTCTTGATAATTTAGATTAATAATATTGGTACTTTTGGATATGCTTTTTGACACAATTATCTATTATCTATACCTACACCTACACCTATATCTATAGTATCTATCTATATTATCTATCTATCTATCTATCTGTCATCTATCACCTATCATCTATCTAATCTATCTATCATCTTTATCATATCTGTCTGTCTATTTATCTATATCTGTCATCTATATCATCCATCCAGCCATCCAAGGTTTTCAATAGCAGTAAAGCTCTGGTAGCATTTTGTTCATTTAAAAAAAAACTATCAATATGGACTTTGTGAGTCAAAAGCTAGACAAATTGAATAGCTAAGCATTCATCTCAATAGCAAGAATTTTTATAGGTCTGGCTAGTTATCTCCTGAGATGAATAGACCACTGCAAAAAGCTCTGGTCCTGCAAATGTGTCCATATATGATAGAAGGAAGGGGGATAAAGGCTTCAACCCCACTCACATTTATAGATGACTCATGCAATCATTAAAAGGACTCCTGTAGGGGCTGAATATGAAGATCCATATTCCTTTGTAGCATGGAATTCAAGAGAGCGGCATTTCCTGCTGCTGAATATCATATGATACAAATCTTTGATCAGAAGCCTCAAAATGTGACAGTAGAGATGGCACTGATAGGCAGTCTTACTATAGTCTTTTTACCTTTGTATTACAATACAGACCACTGCACTGATGATGTTACCTAGTTGGTAATGAAATGTCTGCAAGAAAAAGACCAAGCACAGAGAGTACCAAGGATCCCACAGTTCAAACTTAAGTTAACAAATGTTGCCTTCTATCAAACACAGAGCAACCAACCAACAAATCATACATATTACAGCTCAGATTTTCACATGTTTATATGAATATATGCTATGATGTTTCTAGCTGTGTGGAATATCTCAAACTGTTCTATTTAAAAAGTTTAAAGGGTTTATTTGATCTACTAATACATAAATAAATAAATCTCAAGCATAATGGAATGTTTTCTTTACAGAGTTCCAAGAAGGAAAATTAGCTCAGTTTGTTGCAGCAAAATCAGCAAAGCAGCCAATCAACAAAAGCACAATAAAAGTTGTGAGACATAAATTGAGAGAAATTGACATATTAGTTAAGCCAAAAACTGCCCAACAATAAAGATTCTTATCTATCCAGATTATGTTTTGTGTCTCAGTCTTAACCTGAAAATGAGCTTAAAGCCACTCAAGCTCTTGGAAATTTTGCCATGACCTTGTCAACAAGCATGAGAGCACTTTAGACTTATCAAATCTGAGCTTTATTTTTAATTGCTTCATAACGTTAGAAAAACAAATAGTGTTTGATGGATACAGATTGAGTTGGATGAATTTTTTTTATTAACCAAAACAATCCCATTTCCTCTTTACAGTAAGAAATTAACCTCTGCTACCTTAAATCCATAGTTAAAACTCTATTTAAAAGTTTGGAAAAGATGGTAACAGTTTTTGGCTTTCTATCTTTCTTCTAGTTTTGTAATTATATTTAGAAGTGTGAGGATAAATTTGTTCAGAACAGGAATGGGTAGCTAAGGATTTTATGGACTTATGAAAACCCTTTTACTGCTTAATATATTTTGTAAAAAGATTGATCACAAGTTTCAACTTGCTTTCACATGAATCAAGTTCAGCCATTTCATTCTTATCAATCACCACCAATTTACATCTAAAGAATACAGTGACTTTAATAGTAAAAGAATCTCACCCATATAATATTTAACCTTTACATTATACACAACAAATTCTTTTCAAATGCTCTAAAAATGCTAGGAAAATAATTTTAGATTTGAACTTGATGAATTTAATTCCTTTTAAATCTATTTTAGGAAATTATTAACAAATGACCAAGACAATAATCCATAGGTGGTAGTACTCTTATTTCTTAGAGATATAATTTCTTTAGACTTTTACATAATTCACTATTCAATCTTGCACATGCCTATTTGGAGTTAAGTCTTACCTAGTTCAATAGGATTAATTTACAGATAAGTTATACATTTTACAACTATTCACCTAGCAATGAGTCCAGTGAACTAAATCTTCTGAGTAGATTTACTAATTGTGAACCTCAATCTGTAGGTAACTTACTGTTAGATTTGCATGAAGAGTCAGACGCGGAGTGCTTCAGTGAAGAGTTTATTAGTGACTACAGCTCATAACAGACCCGATTTGGCTGGGCTGCGGCTGCTACTTATAGCCAGCAGCCGCAGTTGCCAGCCAATCAGGGTGCAGGGTTTTCCCGCACTTTTTAAACCAATCATTTCTGACATTTTACAAGAACAGTTCAAACTTAACCAATGACATTCAAACCTGCATACATAACACTAAAGGACAGCAGTTGTTCTTTCTAAACTTTTATGGCTCTTTCTCTCTTTTGAAGAGATGGAGTGAAAATGTAGGAGATGACCAGGCTGATCCTGAGGGAGGGTCAAATGCGTCATCAGTTTTGAATCCCTTCATACCCACAAGAGATCTAAGACCAGTCCACCTTGAATTCCATTGAATCTTATCTACCACCAATTTGCTTTGATCATTAGTAGTTCAGATTCTTGTATTAGCATACAATAAACCTATATTCATTTGAGCTGCCCGGACACCTGATTTCCTAAGCTTGACTAAAAATGCCAGATTATCATCCTGCCTCCAAGGTGTTGTTTGGTGCCGGATACAACTCCTCCATTACTGCTGCAACTCCAGACAAAGTTCTTGTTCCAGCCTGTACATATCTTTAGGTTTGCTCAATTTTCTTTTACACAGTCCAAATTTTTAACAACACTCCCAGCAACTTGGCAGAAGCATCAGTTAATAGATCTCTATAACGGTAATAGGGATATTTCCCCCCATTGTAGCAATGAAATGATGAAAATATGTTCTTTTGTTTGATTTCATTTCTTTAGTATAAAAGGAGAAAAACAGTGAAAGGAGCAAGCAAACAGAAGATTACACTTTCTGACTTAAAGGAAAAAATATGTTTGGGGAAAAATCTGCCCGATAATATTGCTTTTTCATTTAGAAATCCTTTGCCTTAATCCTGGGAATTACATTGACAGCATGCGGCTGCATTCATGTAACACAATTATTGAATTCATTCATTTTCAGTGTACCATGAACTAACCAAGTCAGCTTGGTTTATTGAATGCACTTAGCCACAAAAAAGAAACACAGCTGAACGACCACATAAACCACCAGTTCAACCCTGCAAAATTTCAGATGGAGCAACTAGGTCTTAAACTGGCCCAGATAAGGATTAGAGCTGTACATACTTCAAAATCATTCAGAAGAAATCCTTGGGACCTAACAAGAGTACAACACTACTTGAATAACAGAATAATAGAATGTAAGAGTTGGAAGGGACCTTGGAGGTCTTCTAGTCCAACCCCCTGCTTAAGAAGGAGACCCTATACCAGGAGTGTCAAACTCAAGGCCCATGGGCCAGATCCGTGCTTAGATCTGGCCCGCAGGGCCACCCTGGAAACAACGAAGGACCAGCTCGCAGTGCTTCTGCCAACGAAAAGGGTGTTTGGGAAGGCCACATGTGGCCCTCCCAGGCTCCATTTTTGACCGCAATGGCCTCCTACAGCCTTCTGCCAGCAAAAATGGAGACTGGGGAGGCCATCGCGGCTGAAAACGGAGCCCAGGTGGGCCATATGTGGCCTCCCTGAGTTCTGTTGAGGGCTGCAGAAGGCCGTCACAGCTGTAAATGGAGCCTCAATGAATGATGGCAAGTTGGCTATGCCCACCCCAGTTCCTTGAGGTCAAACACAACTCTGATGTGGCTCTCAATGAAATCAAGTTTGACACCCCTGCCTTATACCATTTCAAATGGTTGTCCGATCTCTTCTTAAAAACCTCTGAATGTCTATGGAGATTCTCAATCATTTCACTGATTAATTGTTCTCACTGTCAGGACATTTCTTCTTATTCTATTCATTGAAAGACTGAATTTCTATGCAAGCTGGGGGGGCAAAAAGAGGTGGCTGCTTTCCTAAGTCAACTTCGGGTCTCCGGAAAGATGCTGTAGTTACTCTGTTCCTTCTTATTCTGGCAAGCTAGCTTTATTTTAATGTTCTCTTCCACAAGAGACCAAGATTTTGATACAGCTCTTGGTCACAGGTAATTAATCTGCATCAGCAATGCACAAGGAACGTTGCATCTGCCAACAAGACTCCCTTCCTGGAGCAGATGATTAGGCATGCCATTCACTTACTTTCTCTTAGCCCTGTAGAAGAAAATACATGCTGCATAATTCTTGATTAAGATGCCTAACAGCCAGGAGGGTGTTTTGGGTTCAGCTGACTAAAGGAAAACTCAGGACTGTGTAAGCTACTCTTTCTTTCTGTGGCCATTTTCAGCCTGCCCTCAGGCTTCCTTTTGAGGCATCACTGGGTTAAAAATATTCTCCTGGAAGGTATCATTGCCACACTGCTGCAGATGTCACTGACTTAGCACTTTCTGGAGGATCTATTAAAAGTAATGCCATTAATTACTTAGCATGTCATCGCAGGACTGGCTTCCAGTGGTTTCAAATGGCATATTCTCTGCTGCCCCAAATTAATCACCTCCTGGGTTAAACGGGTGGGGAAGGGGAGAGAGACCTTCAGCAGATAAGCAATGGGATTTGGCATGTACGGAGCAGTCCAGAATCTGTTACCAGGCTGCATAGCGTAGGCAGTTGTCTGCAGGGAGAGCCTCACATTCGGTAAAGTGAAGGAGATGGTGGGGATAGCTTTTTGGATTCCTCAGCTGCTCCCCTCTAATGAAAGGGAAGGTGTAGATAGGCAATCCAGTGGCCACCTAATTTAGTCTGTGGCCTCAACAATCAGCTTGACCCACATTTTTGTTTGTCAGAGGTAACACACAAAATGTTTGTCTAGAGTCTAGCCCATGCAGATGCTCCCATGTCTTGTAGGTGAATCGTAAACGAAGGTGATCAGATGGCATCTTCAAGCATACCAGAAACACAGGTTGTTTTAGGGGTTCAGGATAGCTTGCTTTTCGTGCCCAGCTTCGTCTCTTCAATAGAGAGGAACAGCCAAAAAATTGATGTGGATTGCCCTTGTTACCTATCAGTTACTATCTGAGCTGTCCATTTTTAAGAAAAATTCTTTCTTTCTCTCTCTCTCTCTCCCTTCCTCCCTCCCTCTTCCTTCCTCCCTCCTTCTTTCTTTCTTTCTTTTTCTTTCTTTCTCAAATGTATGCCCATCTATCCACAAAAGGCAGTCTCTCCAAATATCCGCAGCATAGCTCCAATGGCACTAATGCCAAAAGGCCAGGAGGGTCTTTCCGAAGGCTGTTCCACAAGAGCCACCATAGAGAAGACACACTTCCTAGGATCCACCAGGTGAGACTGCTTCACTGAGGGGGCCTGGAGCAGGTCCACTCTGCCAATCCAACAGGCAATATTGCCTCCCCATGAGGGACAGGCAGTCCCACACATAATCTGGCCTTATGTCTTACAGGGTTTAAAGGTGGCAACTAATACCTTGAATTGTACCTGGAAGCCTGCTGGGAGCCAGTGCATCTCATGTAGCAATGTTGTTATGTGGGCATACCTTTGTGCACCCAATACTGTACATGCCACTGCATTTTGGACCAGCTAAAGTTTCCAAAAGCTTTTCTTACCCTCCAAAAACTAAGAAAGATACACTGAAGTTCTTCTAAGCAGTTTCCTTTATTATTCCTCATTTACAGACAGAAATATTGCCAACTAAAGCAGTATAAACAGTATAAAGTATAAGCATACACTCTGAGATAGAGGAGCCATCTTAACTGTCTTTCTCCACACAAGCTACCTAAACTTCACTGTCTTTTGCTCCTCTGGAATTTACCCCTTCCTCCTGGGAATCCAAAATACATTCCATCACATCTCTCTAAGGGCTCTTCCCCTTGAAGGGGTCAGCTTTAGGGTGGTTGAAGATACTCTCAGACCAGTGGTGGGATTCAAAAACTTTTAGTACCGGTTCTGTGGGCGTGGCTTGGTGGGCATGGCAGGGGAAGGATACTGCAAAATCACCATTCCCCTCCCCACTCCACTAACCTGCTTTCCAGCTCTGTTCTCCTGTGCAGGGCAATGAAAGACCCAGCTGATCAGCTGGGACTTGGGAGGCAGAGAATAGATGGGGGTGGGGCCAGTCAGAGGTGGTATTTGCTGGTTCTCCAAACTACTCAAAATTTCCGCTACCAGTTCTCCAGAACTGCTCAGAACCTACTGACTACCACCTCTGCTCCCATTGCCAGGGTTGATTCAGCTGGTAGCAAATAGGTAGCAAGAGGATACCAGCACCACCTTATCTGCAAAATGTATTGGACTGGTTCTGGCTTTCCAGTCTGCAGGTTCCATTTTGCGTTTCTATAGAATCCTGATGTCAGCTACTGAAGCTTCATTCTAAATGTTCGTGTGAGCAGGCATATAGCAAAAATGAAGGAACAAGAGTTTCATCAGCTCAGCCCATGAAGTTAATCATACTCTGAGACACCAGCTCATAATCTTTTATGTGAAAACCCAATGCAGCATCAATATTCCTGGTGGTGAGATCTGAACAGCTGTAGAACAGTCTACTATGGACATAGACTAGGTTATGAGGTTCTTAAGAAGAAGGTGAATAAGATAATCAGCTTTTCTGCATATTGCAGAGGTTGGAGGTAATCCTTGTGTACCCATGTCTAAAACCTATGATGTTATTTTCTGGTTACCTTGAAAAAACACATCTGGAAATCTAAATCTGTGCATACCGTGTGTGCATGTTGCTGCAGGGGCAGGCATGTTTCTTCTTCTTTAATCTTTTACTGTTACATGAATTAAAACTCTCCGTCCTCCTTCTTGCCCTTCTCACATGGTTTTTTACAGACAACTCCCCACTGCTACCAGCATGCACCTGTATAGCTCTACAAATATTTATCTGGGCTTCAAAATTACAACCTGGAAAGCAGCATCTGGGATTGGCCACCAAGTCATGTGCAGAAAAGCTGTCTGTGTACAGAAGTCTCTCATTCGTGAATGAAAGTTGCCTGGGATTTTGTTCTCCTTGCCTGACTGCTGGTAAGTGAGCACTAGTTCTTTTTGGATTTACAGGGATTGGCTTAGTCCCTCCCTGAGGAAGTGGTGGGAAGTCTAAAGCTGTGGCTGGAAATGTCCTAACAGTTATACTGAGAAACAAGTGGGAGGCAGATACTCCAAAATAACTTGATTGCCCCAGAGCGAGGAAACAAGACTTGGGCTGACAAAATACAAGGAGAAAGAAAAGCAATTAAGTTGCACTTTGCTAAACTTGGGGGTGGGGGAGTTTCTGGAGCAAGAGGCAGGGCATATTTGTTGAAAAAGGAGAAATCCTTCATGTCTACTTAAAGAAAACACTGCTAGCATTCTAATATTCCTGGTAGGATATAAACAGGATCCTGCTCCTTCTTCTCTTTTTAAGATGTTACAAAATGATTTGTGCCTGAAATGAACAGTTAATCAGTTAATGGATATTGCCTAGGGGAAATCGGCTTGTATGAGAGGATTAAAAGGCCAGTACAACCATTGGAACATTCTCCTTGGAAGGGCCTCTTACAGCATCTCTTTTCTGCTGAAAGAAGCATTTGTCCTTTGTAGATGGAATGTCATTTCCACTTTCTAGGACCACAGAATGCCACGGTCTCTGTTTGGAGAGGTTTGCATAATTTCAGTGTCTGCTAATTCATACATAGGGATGCCAGTTGGGGAAGAATGACATGGAAAAGACCTTGAAAAGGAGAGTTGCATGTCTGCTGCCAAGATTGTTGCCAGATCCTCACAGCTGGGCAACTTCCAGACCACTTCCCCCTTCTTAGTGTCATTTTCCCACAACTAGTTTGGGCAGTCTTCAAGCAGAAAAAAGTCCTTTGGGGAAAGTAGGCACATGAACTGCCTTCAACTCTTTAAATAAAGAAAAGGTAGAGATTGCTGTCATGCCCTTGGTAGAGTCGGATTCTGAGGGAGGGGAGGAACAGCCGACAGGGAGTGGAGGTGTGGCTCAGGAGGTTGTGGAGGAGGCTGGGGAAGGGCAGAGGCTCGCTGGGCAGTCAGAGGAAGAACCAGGCCCATCCCCTCTGCATTCGAAGACACGCAGGGAGGAACGGAGAAGGAAACAACTTGGCTTATGAGAAAGGAAGCAGCCATGATCCTCCTCATTGGTTGCAGCTGGGGAGACTAGTGTTAGGAATTGAAAGTCACCTAACAGTTGGGTTAGCAATATATAAACCAGGATAGTAAATTAATATTGTATCTTTAAGAGAATGCTGATTGTGATTGGCTGAAGTTCTGTTCAATGGCCATAAGATGGAGCCAGAAACCTGGTTCATTCTCCTCTCTGCTCCACTCCACTCCATTCTCCGTTTGTATTTAGTACGAGTTTTTGCTGTTGAATTACTCATCATTCTTCTGATATTGTTGTGAGTTTTTGCTACTGTTTGCAAACTCCGTGTACTGAACTCTGTGTATGACACTGGTAAGGAAAAGGACTTTGTTTTTTGGATTATCAACAGAATACTGCTTTGACTACTGACTGCATTCACCGTATTTGACTTGGACTGCTTTTTGGATTCTGATCAACCATTTACTGGAAGTAAAACCTACATTTCAGTATTCAGTATATCTTCGTGTCACGTGTGTGTTATTCATAATCGCTCTCACTACGTTTCCCTGAGCGCACTCATTCTCCTAACGAGGATATTTCTTAACAACTAGTATATAAGAGAGACGATTACAACACAGCGTTGCCAGAAGCAAAGCGTGTTTTATTTTGGGCTGAAGTTATTGTGGTTGGCGTCCTTCCAACAGACTGTGCTTTGTTATCTCCTTGAATTTGGTAATTACTTATCCTGGTCCATTTGGAAATTTCATCATTGTAGTTTGTTTGGTTTTTTATTTTACCTCTATCTGCTCATTAACTTCGGACTGTATTGCTTTCTTTTGAAGACTATTTTTGAGTATGTTTTATCTCCAACTGAGAATTATTGAACAGTGGGGCCATGTTGGAGGCATTAAAGGACATTTATTTACGTTTTGGATTTTGCTACATTTGGGTTACACTCCGGGTCATCACCATTGCTCTAAATCAAGCTGAACTCTTGGCAGTAGTAGTATTTCTGAGCAAAAATACAGAAATAGTTCATCTTCACCATCTTCCAAGACGTTTTTTTCATCATCCTAATCTAGTTAAGAACCCTGAGATTTTCCAGTGCTCCTCCACCCTAGTACCTAACCTGTTCCATCATTGTTCTGTGTCCAAGCTGCATGAGTTTCTGGGAATAATACTGGAGCTCTCTTGCTTGTAGTTTCTTCATATAATCAGCAATGTATTGTTTCTTTAAATAGGAATTTGTGATCTCATAGGGAAGAAGGGAATCCACCTTTCCTACAAGAATTCAGCCATACACAGTTTTTCAGTTGTGGTTTAATATTTATTCAAATGTAGATTTTTGCTGCCCTCTGCTGGATAGTACATATGAAGATCACAGCCAAAGTGATTTATTATTAGCACTCTAAAAGATAGCAGTGGGGTTTCTTCTTAAAGGCGGTTATGCAGCATTTCCTCGTTGTAAGATTTGGTTTTCTCTTTTAAGTAAGTGAGTAGGCTGTGTCTTAACATCCCTAATATAAGCAAATAGTTGTTACCAGCCTACTCTTATGAATGGAAAATGAAAACATGCAATTTAAGCGTTTCGAGTTATAGAAAGCCACTTAAAATGTAACTCTTTATGATGCACCTTCATGTTCCGGCATGCTAAAAATCCCACAGGTTCCTAATATAATTAAATGGAAATAAATCAGTATAAATTAACATCCAGGCCTCCAGTAAGGGGACACGAAAGCAGATCCTTACTTTGAAAGACAAATTAAAGGATTTTTGTGACCACTTGAAGAGATATAGACATCCTATATCCCAAATAACATTCTGGACTTTCCCATTTATCTGACTCATACAAAATATTTCATGTTATGATATGTTTCTTTACCTGTTCTGTATGTATGTGTGGCCTGATCTCAAGAAGCCTCCTCAAACAAGAACCAGGAAGAGGCATCTCATACAAGGGCCTAAGCTCTGAAGGTTCAGTAGAAACCAGTAGTCTCAACAGAAACACACAGCCTGAACCTCACAAATGGCTTGCTTATCTGGTTTAAGATAGCAAGAACTCAAAATCATAAATTCAGTCCCAGTTTTATATACCCAGAAATAAGATGCAGGGCAAACAGTCTCCAAAGGAGACACAAGAAAGAATTAGAAGACAAACTGAATCAGGTTTCCAGGAAATAGTCTTGGCAGCTGACAGTAATCGACATGACCATTCTAGACTGATATGTAGGTGTTAAGTTTGCATGAAGAGACAGACGCGGAGTGCTTCAGTGAAGAGTTTATTAGTGACTACAGCTCATAACAGACCCAATTTGGCTGGTCTGCGGCTGCTACTTATAGCCAGCAGCTGCAGTTGCCAGCCAATCAGAGTGCAGAGTTTTCCCGCACTTTTTAAACCAATCATTTCCAACATTTTACGAGAACAGTTCAAACTAAACCAATGACTTCAAACCTACATATATAACACCCCTCCCCACTAGGTTCAGTCCATACTCAAACCCCAACCTATCTAATGTATTCTTTTAAATAGGTGGGGCTCTTACATGTACGTTGAGACCTACGTGGTTCAGATGTTTTAAGGTTCTCACCTTGTGAGAGAGGAAATGTGTCTGCTGACATTTCCTTACTTGGACTTGTAGTAATGGTAGAACCTGTTTGGTTACTACAACCTGGTCTCTCCTCCCAATCCATCTCCAACCCAATGTCAGCACCTAAATCAGGTAGTGATGTGCAATCTTCCATTTGTGAAAATGGTTGTTGGTATTGTGACAGGTTTTGGGATGGTTCCTGTCGTGTTAGCTCATTACACATGGGGTTGATTCTTACTTGCTGATTACTCTCATAATCCTCCCTTCCCCTAGAAGAGGCAGTAGGTATGGGAACCAGAGAGGAGCAAAAGCGATGCTCCTGAGGCAATCTGGATCTTAACTGATCAATGTGCCTGCTCCAGAGGACTCCATCCTCTGTTTGTACCCTGTAAGAACAAGGGCCTGTGATTTGAGTTATTTCAGCAGGAATCCATGAAGGCTCACCCATAAGGTTCTTAGCATAAACAGAATCACCCACACTGAACGTGCGAACTTTGCTAGTGGAATCAAGTGGTGCGTTGGGTGCGTAAGTGGGATGAAGGCGGTCAAGGGAAGACCTAAGTTTCCTACCCATCAACAACTCTGCTGGGGATAAGTTAGTTGATGGGTTAGGAGTGATGTGCTGAACACTAAGAAGTTTTTCAACTTTCTCAGTGATGTCCCCAGGACCCAATTGCTGAAGCTTTTCCTTGGTAAATCGTACCATACGTTCAGCCTGGCTGTTAGCCGAAGGATGCCCAGGGGCTGTCAGGGCATGTCTGATACCCTGTTGTGCTAGATATGATTCAAAAAGGTTAGATGTAAATTGAGGGCCATTGTCAGAAACAAGTACATCAGGTAACCCGTGAGTTACAAAAAACTTTTTAAGCTGTTTGATGACAGCTTCAGTTGTGGTGGATGCCATAGGGATAACCTCCAGCCATTTGGAATATGCATCAACTATAATAAGGAAAGTGTGCCCTCTGGTAGGGCCAGCAAAATCAATGTGAATCCTGGACCATGGGCCCCTAGGACATTCCCATTCCTGTGTGGGGGCGAGAGGTGGGGCAGGCCTGACTACCTGACAGTTGGGACAAGATGCAACCCAGTTTTCAACCTTTTGTCAATACCTGGCCACCATACATAACTCCTGGCCAATCCCTTCATTCTGACAATTCCCAGATGACCCTCATGTAACATTTCCAAAACCTCTTTTTGTAGTTTTGCAGGAATAACCACCCTGTTACTCCACAAAATACATCCTCTTAATACAGATAATTCAGTTTGCCTGGATTTAAAAGGTTGGGCGAGTTGAGGTAGATCTTGAAGTGGCCAACCTTTCTTAATCCAGCCTATGACAGGAGCCAATAAAGTGTCTTCGGCAGTCTCTCTGGCAATTTCAGCAGCATGTACTGGAAGTTTGGCAACAGTTTCTAGAAAAAAGGTGTGAGTCTCAGGAACAGGGTCCTCAATGTGTGAAGGAAGTGGGCAGCGACTCAAAGCATCTGCATGCCCAATGTCTTTACCAGGTCTGTGGATCAGTTTGTATGAATAAGCAGCAAGAAATTCAGTCCATCTCAGCATTCTTGGTGACAGGATCGTGGGCGTTGGTTTGTCCCCTGCCATGATGCCTAAAAGAGGTTTGTGATCTGTGACAACAGTAAATGTTCTCCCATATAAAATACTCATGGATTTTTTTGACAGCTGCTACAATCGCCAAAGCTTCCTTGTCCAGTTGGCTGTAGTTCCTCCCTGCTTTAGTCAAGGTGCGAGAGTAAAATGCAATAGGAGCTTCCCTCCCGCTGGGAAGCATGTGGCTCAAAAACACCCCCACTCCAAAAGGGGAGGCATCACAAGTCAGAACAACAGGAAAGTTCTCAGAGAACTGTATCAGCACAGCATCAGACGTGATTAGTCTCTTGATATTGTTAAATGCAGCTTGTTCCTTCCTCCCCCAGACCCAAGCAGATTTTTTTGTCCAGCAGCCTATGTAGGGGTTCTGCAATGGTTGCCTTCTGAGGTAGAAACATATGATAGAAGTTAATGAGTTCCAAGAATGCTTGCAAATCTGTTTTGCATTTTGGCCTGGGGGCTTCTTTGATTGCCTGCACCTTTGCCTCTGTGGGGTGGATGCCATGTTTATCAATCATGTAACCCAAGAATTCCACTTTATCTGTTCTAAGTGTGCATTTTTCTTCTTTGACTTTTAATCCCGCTTTTTTGAATCTAGTTAAGACTTCCCTGAGTTTCTCATGTAATTGAGTGTCATTTTCAGCAGAAATTAAAACATCATCAAAATAGGGCACCACCCCTGGCAACCCTTGTAACATTCTTTCCATAAGGCTTTGGAAGATGCCTGGTGCCACGCTTACTCCAAATTGCAATCATTTGCATTTGAAGGCACCTCTATGGGTCACAATGGTTTGGGCTTCAGCTGTGGCATCATCAACTGTTAATTGTTGATATGCCTGTGCCAGGTCCAACTTGGCAAAAACTGTGCCCCTCCAAGAGAGTGTAATAAATGATGCACTACTGGAACTGGATATGCGCTCTGTTGTAGTGCATGGTTCAATGTCCCCTTGTAGACTCCGCAGATTCTCACAGACCCATCAGCCTTGACTGGTGTGACTATGGGTGTCTCCCACCTGGAGTGATCAGTGGGCTCTAAAACCCCTTGGGCTATTAGTTTATCTAATTGTGCATCAATTTTTTCCTTTAAGGCAAATGGGACCCTTCTGGGTTTTAAACGGATTGGTTTTACCTTGGGATCTAGGTTAAATGTGATGGGGGTCCCCAAGTACTTGCCTAATCCGTCGCTGAAGACCTCTGGAAACTCAGACTTCAAGGCCTCTTCCCACTCAGTGTTGCTCACGTGATTGATGCCAGTTACCTCGATGCCCAATGGGTTGAACCACTCAAGGCCCAGCAGACTTGGGCGGTCCTTGTCCACGATGGTCAGTGGTAGGCGTTTGGTGTGGCCCTTGAATTTCACGTTGAATTCTCTTGTTCCAACTACTGGAATCTTGTTCCCTAGGTAGTCTTTAAGAGTCAATGCTTGCTTCTTGAAGTGCTTCTTCTGGATGTTGGGAAGAAGTCTGTGAATAGTGTCCCATGACACCATAGATAGGTATGAGCCTGAGTCCACTTCCATTTGGCAAGGCCTTCCTTCAATAAGTACCTTGACATGCACTTTTCTGCTTCTTAAAGGTGATGAATAACCGATAGTTACTGTTTGATGAGTTTCATTCTTCCCGTTTGCTTCTGTGCTGCGCCCCATCTTCTCACTGAGATTGTTGGGCCTGAATTCTTTGTCTTTGCTTGTAGCAAACTTTCTTCTGTTGGGTGGAGTTCTGGATGATTTGCAGACTCTTGCTAGGTGTCCTCTTTTATCACAACGGAGGCAAATGGTGTCTAAAAACTTGCATTCAGTGCGGGGTGGCTTCCCCCACAACCTCTGCAGTAGAAATCTTGCCTCTTTCTTCCCAGGTCTTTCTTTTTCTGCTCCATTCTGAGTCTGTAAATTCCTTCCTCCACCTCACTACAGTCTGACTCAGAATCTATTTGCTCACAATGAGTTGTTGTGGACTTTTCCACATCAGGATGGCTTGTGGCCTTGTTGATTTTCTTCATGGCCGCTGCTGAGGACTTGGTAGCTTCTGTTGAAGAGGCTTCTTCTATTGCTTCCTTCAGTGTGATCTTAGGTTTCAGTAATAACTTGCTCTGTAGCACCTTGTCTTTAAGGCCCAGAACAAATCGATCACGCATGGCCTCTTCTAAACTGTTAAATTCGCATGTACCCCCAATGTCTCTTAAACTTGCCACTAAGTTGTTTACATTTTCGCTTTCCCCTTGATCATGATGGTAAAACTCATGTCTCTTAATGAGGTATGATACTTGTGGCGCGTAATGGGCTCTTAACAGTTTTTCTAAGTCAGGCCAGTCCATTACCTTCACGTCTGCAGCTCCCGCCAATGCCTTTGCCATCTTGAAAACTGCCGGACCGCAGTGCGTGAGAAAGATCGCCCTCTTCCGCTTCTCGGATATGTCGGCAAGATCGTTTCCCTCCAGATACATTTGGAAACAATCTGCATACGACTCCCAGTCTTCTGCCGTCGGATCGAACGGGGCTGGGGGGTGTTCAGTGCAGCCATCTCACTCTCCTTCTGTTCCGCATTGCCGTCTTCTTCAGGGGAATCCCACCTTCGTCACCAGTGTTAAGTTTGCATGAAGAGACAGACGCGGAGTGCTTCAAGCTCTTAGTTTATTAGTGACTACAGCTCAGAACAGACCCAATTTGGCTGGGCTGCGGCTGCTACTTATAGCCAGCAGCCGCAGTTGCCAGCCAATCAGAGTGCAGGGTTTTCCCGCACTTTTTAAACCAATCATTTCCAACATTTTACAAGAATAGTTCAAACTAAACCAATGACATTCAAACCTACATACATAACAGTAGGCGTACATCAGGGGTTTCCAACCTTGGCAACTTTAAGCCTGGTGGACTTCAACACCCAGAATTCCCCAGCCAGCAAAGTGTTGAAGTCCGCCAGGCTTAAAGTTGCCAAGGTTGGAGACTCCGGGTATACATATTCACCAGAAAAAAAATATCCTGGTGTATTTCCCACTAAATAATATAACTTTCATTGGCATCAGTGAAAATCCCAGGATGTGAGCCTCTTCATATTCTACCTGGCCTTTAGCCAGCAAAAGAGGCAGGCAAACTGCAGGCGTTTAAGCAGGGTGACAAGGAAGGTCAAAGACTAGTAAACATCAAAGGAATGTTGGGTGGAAGCACAATGAGGAGGGAAACAGTAACATGTAGGCCTCAGGGTTGACTTGATCTATAGGTTAATTGGCTGAGGAACCTGACATTTCAGGAATGCAGAAAGATTTTTTAATCCTTTTTCTACAGGAATATCTCCTATCAGTTACAGTCAGCAAAATATATTGATGGTAAAAACTTCTCACAAAACATATAGGCCTTCTTAGCCTGCTCAAGTTGATCCTTCAGAACATTCAGTACTTCTCAGTTCTGGTCTGCTGCTGGCACATAATTCAGTGGTGGAAAGAGGCAGCTCAACTATTGTTCTGATGTAGTATTTGTTTGCTCCATTTATCCATCAATTGAGAAGAACATGAAACCTTCGGCAATTCTTTCCCATTCTGGGAATCATGTGGTGGATCAGTTTCTCTTCCCATCTACAAATAAATTGCCAAAATTTCATGAGATCCCAGCTGAGAATTTTTATATCTTACGAGAATACTGAAACTGAAAGAGGCATGTTATTCCTACTGTCCAATTTAATAATTTTGAATCCCAGAGAATTCAAAATAGACTTCTTCTCAAAGTATGTATAAGTAATAGCATATTTGGAAAATTGTAAGGAAAGACCCTGTGTGTGTGTGTGTGTCTGTGTGTGTGTGTGTTTAAACATGGTTAAAGAGATACTAGGATTTAAGCCATGGTGGTGCAGTGGTTAGAATGCAGTACTGCAGGCTACTTCTGTTGCCTGCCAGCTGTCTGCAATTTGGCAGTTCAAATCTCACCAGGCTCAAGGTTGACTCAGCCTTCCATCCTTCTGAGGTGGGTAAAATGAGGACCCAGATTGTTGGGGGCAATATGCTGACTCTAAACTGCTTAGAGAGGGCTATAAAGCATTGTGAAGTGGTATATAACTCTAAGTGCTATTGCTAATTGAAATAAGTACAGTAAACTGGAAAGAAACTATCACACATGTGTGTTGAATTGATTCTTCAGCACATTTACTAACAAAAGTCAATCTTATTGAACTTAATGGGGTTCATTTTTGCTCGATTGACATGTTTCATTGTTAACCTATGATTTTAGCCCCCCTTCCCAAAGTATAAGTCTTTGTAAAGTGATGGATTTGCTTTTAAAGAGAGCAGCATTGCAATGAACAGAAGGGCACTCACAGCAGAAAAAGTCTAGGGAAGGATTGAAGATGGCTCTGCCAAAACAGAGCCAATGACCATGGCAAAGACCTATGAACCAGTGAGAAGACTGATTTCTTGCAATCTTTCCAGATAAGGAGAGGACAAGAGATCCAGCATACATTTTCTAGATGGCTGCTTCTGTACAGGAAACCACTAGAATAGTGGGGTTCTGTGGGTTTAAGTGCTGGGAAATAACAGGATCAGTTATCTAGCTGGCAACATTAAAGGACACTAAGTTAACGAATCTCATTTTCTAACCACTTTTGGAAATTGCTCATTAACTACTTTTATGCTATTAGAGACCTTTGGAATGACAAGTTGGAAAATGCTGGGTGAATCTGACTTTAATCCCAAATGAAAGAAAATTTTAATCATAGGCTTAAAAATGCAAAGAATCTGAAATAAACAGGAAAACGCTGAATAAGATTTTTTTTTAATTACATTTTTATGCCACCCTTCTCCGAAGACTCAGGGCGGCTTACAATTTTTGGGATACAACACAATGCGCTCAGCAATAGCCTTCATTCCATTGTATATGCCTGCTTATTACTAAGCGGCATTTTTTACAAAGTCAGCTTATTGCCCCCAACAATCTTGGGTCCTCAATTTACCTACCCCGAGAGGATGGAAGGCTGAGTCAACCTTGAGCCTGGTGGGATTCGAGCCTGCAATAATTACAGGCAGCTGGAACTAAGTGCTAGGCGTTTAATAGCCTGCACCACCATTTTGATCCATGGATTCAGGATCCAGATAAAATTGGAATATTGAATCTTTTACAATAAAATTTTGGAATTGAAATTACAAGACAAGCAGCTTTTCATGATAAATAGATTCTGTTTTGTTTTTTAAAGGCATTTTGTGCATCAAAATGGAGGATGCGGGTTTGACTGACTACCTGTATAGTATGGATGAATAATAAGGGAACACCCTACATAACTTCATTGGGTACTTGTATTATTCAGCTTATTTGTAGTGTAAAAATTAGGACCTTCAAGCAAATGTTGCTACTTTGCCTCTTTCTGCAGCTTCACTTACCTAACCATTCAGCAGGTCAGTTGTGTGATAATTGGAGAGGTGCAACGTCAGGTGCATCTCCATGCAGATGTTTCTTCCCTTTCGAACTATAATTTAAAAAGGGAAGGGGGAAGATTGAAGCTATTTGAAAAAAAAAATTGACTGAAGGAACATAATAAAGGGCAAAGCCCCAGAAAGTTTATCCCATAAAGAGTATTTCCCAAAAGGAATAAGTTTTTCAGATACCTCTGATACAACCAGATGGTGCATTATTTATGCACATCTGTACAGACATAAAACACATTCTTACACTTTAGCAGGAACTACTCATATTGTTGTATAGCTTAGTCAGGGGTGGGATTCAACCGTGTTACTACCGGTTCGGTGACTACATTTTGCTGTCAAACTCATGGCCCATAGGCCAGATGTGTCATGTGCTGGCCATGCCCATGCCCAGTTTAGCAAAGGGGGAGGAAGTTGTGATACGTCCTGCGATGCTGCCGTGATGCCGCGAGTTTGACACCCCTACCATACAGTCTCCTAATTCTTGGAGAAACCCATTCACACCTTTGTTTTTCGATGTCCTCTATCGTTTCTGGCAGGTGGATGCCTCGGGTCTCCGGGAGGAAGAAGGCTGATAAACCACACAGCACTGCCATGGCAAAAGCTGCCACTTGGGGCAGAGGCTTCCATATGCTATTCAACAGGAAGGCAAGCGGAGCCACAGATGCCCCTAAACGGGCCATGAAGGAGCAGAATCCTTGTCCACTCTGTCTAGAAGCAAAGGCAGGAAGCAATCAAAATGAGGTTGAAACCTGAATTCAAAGGACACAAATGTTAGGCTGGCTTTAAGTCCACATCTGCATCCCTCTGCTTATCTATTAAGAACACAGTACACATTATAAGAGGAGCAAGGTAACCAGCAGAATCTAAATACATCCTGATATTAAAAGACTTGATAATGTACCCAATACAAATGCACACACAGTTGCTCATTGATGGTTTTTTATGCCACCGTTAAGTAAAAACAAGTGAATTCAATCATCATCATCTCCTTTTAATGACCCCATAATCCTTTGCCAGGGAGAGTCTGGGCAACTGAATGAAGCTGAGTGCTTACTAGCTGGATGCCCTTCCTGTTCCCAATGCAGAATTTTATTCAGCAGATATATTCTCATTGTGCCCAGAGAGAAATATCTGTCTCTACCCAGGATCAAACCCACAGCCTCCTGATTGCGAGGTGCGAGCACCACGTCTAGGCCATCGCACCACTCTAAAAGCAAGTGAATTCAATCATTAAGTGATTTCTGTTTCAATTAAAAACAATTGTTCTGACAGAAAAGGGTTTTTAATTGATTAGATGATCTTTTTATTCAGTCCTGCAGTTTCAGACCCCAAAAGGCCTTGCATGATCCTAAATGTGGAAAAGCAAATTTTTAAAAGGTATTGGAGAAAAAGGGGCGCATAACACCAGGATCTAGGATTGTAGGAAATAGCAGTAGCTCTTTTCAGTCAGACCAAGTTCTTCTTGATCCATCATTTGATAATGCAATCAATTATTCATCTCGAAAGCATCTCTTCCTTACCTAAGAATGGTGGGATAGAGTTCTGAAGAATACAAGAAGACTATAGTGAAGGCAGCTTCAGCAAATCCTTTGCCTATGATGGCAATCACTGAACGCAAAATCCACTGAGCTGGAATGAGAAACAGGGTACAGTTGTGTTGTGGTTAGCTGGCAGCAAGTGCGGATGGCTGAGGAGAGCGAGGACTCAGATGAGGGGTCAGCACCATTAGGGAGTGGACTGCTGCCTTCAGAGATTGTGGGGGCTGGCAACAGTGATGAGGAGGTTCCCAAGGAGCCTATGCTAAGTGCGCGTATGTGCAGGATTGCTTGTAGGAAAGAGCAGTTACAACAGCACAGGCGATTCGGGAGTAAGGCTGCAAGGTAATGGCCCCTCCTTCAAGAAGATAAAAGCCGGCTGTGAAACTAACCTTCTTTGCAGAAAGCAAAGATGTTTTGAAACTACCGCCTTGTGGACATTCTAGTATCCTGAGTTTGTATTTGAAGATTCTTATTTTGCAAATTATTTCTTGTCTGTTATCTTTTGGCAAGTCTCACACAGTTTGGCAAGGCTTGTGCTTATCACAGCTAATTATTTTGTAAAAGCATTACAAGGTTTCTGTTCTTTTTGAATTGTGTTTGATTTGTTGGAAAAGGGCGTGGGTCAGAACAAGTTGACGTCTTGAGAAGCATGAGTTCATACTCTGTCATTACCACCAATGTTTAACTGACCCTAGCATTTGTTCCCTGAGAAGACAGAAATGGGACCTAGCACTCTACAACAAACTTGGCAACTTTAACATATACTACATGGACTTCAACTCCTAAAACTGCAGACAGAGAAATAGAGGGAGTTGAAGTTGACATGTCTTGGTTGCCAAGTTTAAGAAACACTGTGCAACAATGAAAGCAGACCATGTTCACCCTATGCGACCAGTTGTAGATAAATAGACCACTGATTTGCCTGGTTGACCACATCAATAAACCTTTTGCCTAAGGCTAGGAGGGTTGCCTTTGTTGTGTAGGCTGCATTTTTTAGACCTGAAAGTTGAAGTGAGGTGAAAGCTTTCACCCAAATAATCTTGACAGAACTCAGCTCTACACTGAGCTAAGAGCAACTGAGTGAGGTTTTAATATATCCTGTAAACTTACCCTAATATTCATTATCCTCACATGGATAATGTGTGACAAAATATGAATTTTGCCACTAAAGCTATAGCATCAGAAATCTTTTTAAAAGCTTTCATTTAAAATCTCAACTAAGTCACTCAAACCTTCTCATCTGATCTGATGATCTACAAAAGACACTGAGTTTAAATGTAATGAGTGATAGGGATGTTTCCTGTCAGTAAATGTGAAATAAATCACTTTTTCAAAATCAATACTAATTGTATTTGGTTGAGGATTGCCTGAGATAAACATGCAAATACAAGTAGTAAGATTGCTTTTTACATCCAGATTGAATAAATATCTATCTAAATTCAAGAGGTTTGCCTGACCTGCTATGTTTATATTAATATAACCGTGAGCAGTTCATAGAACTGAAATAAAAAGATAAAATCAGAAATAAATAGCTAACTTAAAACCCTGGCTATTCTTCTCTTGCCCTCACCTTCCTCATCCCAATTTAAACCCTATGTTACATCTTTTAATAAAATATGTTAGTTGAAAAAGATGCTGCCATGTAGTCCTGATTTTTGATTACTCCAGACAGTTTAAAGCCTGACTTCCTCCATATTTCTTGTCCAGAACTCAGGAAAGACTCTTCTTGTTGAGATACAACTTTACAGCCTTCAGATTTTGGAATTACCACTTTCAGCATGTCCCACTATCAGTGACAGTATGGAATAATGCAGCTAGTTTACTGTATCCAACTAAAAATACCTAAAAGGCAACCATTTGCCTACCCTTAAAATCAACAAATTTGAAAATGATAGGCAATTGTAACATGATCTAAAGGTCCTTCTTTTGTACACAGTTTCTTATTTGTCTTAATTGCATCTGGTACCTTTCAGATAGTTTGTCCAGAATTGCACGTCATCTCATTGGGGAAAGTGGCTCTCGTGAGTAAAAATTTGTTTGGAGAAATTGATTTCAGTAATATTTACTCAATCACCCTTGCTGGAGTGACCAATCCCCAGATATATGAGATAAATCAATGTTTCTCAACATCAGCAACTTTAAATTGTTGTCAGGGGTACTCTGAGAATTGAAGTTCATGCTGAATTTGAGAAACATGAGGGAGAGAGAGAGAGGGAGGGAGGGAGGGATGAAACTATCTAACTAAAACTACTTACATGTTGGGACAATAGTGTTGATTCCTACAGATAACCCACTTAGGATGAGGACCCAGGCTTGGCTTTTCCTTCGTCCAACTCGATTTACAATAACAAACACAAGGAGTTTGGCAGGAACTTCAATGAACCCAAAGACAAACTGGGTCATATACATTCCCAGGCCAAAACCAGTGATGTTCATGCTCATGTTATAATAGGAAAAAGCTGCTCCAAACCTGAAGGATGGAGAGATGAAGAGATGTACAAAGATACCTCAGAATCAGACCCCAGCAGGACAAAAAATGTCCAAGAGAAATCAAGAAGGGTGCCTCACCACACAGCTGCCATGCAAAAGGAAATCCTTCTCAGCATTGGTGTTCGGAAAAGACTGATGTAGGAATAGTTCCCATCTGACTTCTGCCTTATCACTGCTGCAGTCTTGACTAAGCTCTGAGGAAGGGAAATTGAGTTTTAGAGCAGCCACTTATGCATTGCCAAGAAATAAGAACAGAAATGTATTATAAAAAAAAAAAACACACCAAAACTGTATTTGCAAAATTATTTGTAGAGCTATGAATCTAGTTATTTGATCCATGTGGTTTCAAATACATGGGGATATAATACATCATCCAAAGGGGGAAGATAATGTTTTGTAGAACTGTGTGCTTGCTCATTCTCTTGTTCATGGCTGGACTACTAATTACCCTCTTCAATAAATCTGGTCTCTCTGCTACTAGTGTTTTCTCTTTAAACCAAATTTGGAATCTTTAAATGAAGGACACGCATAAATCAAAGATTGACTGCCATAAAGAGAAAGCACACTCCTGTCATTGGTCTCATATGCTTTAGTTCTTTAACTTGGGGAACTTGTATAAATTGGCTTCATGCTGTACCGTGACTTATTGAATAAACCCAATGATCTGCATTCCCCAACACATTTAGCCATCATCTACAGCAGCGGTCCCCTGGTGCGAGGGGTGTGTGTGAGTGGCAGGCATGTATGCATCACTCCATTTGTGCGAGTGGTGGACACTTTATTATTTATTTATTTATTTATTGGACTTGTATGCCGCCCCATCTCCGAAGACTCGGGGCGGCTCACAACTAAAAACAACGACAATAAATAGTTAAAAAGAGATTAAACCAATTCACAAGCCCAAAAAGTTACAAAACTAAAATTTACAATAATTTAAATAATTTAAAAACCCATCCCCCCCAGGGAAGGGTCACAGCCCAGATTGGTCGAACAACCAGGTCTTCAGATCATGGCGGAAGGTGCGGAGGTCAGGGGCCAGGTGAAGCCCCAGGGGAAGTTGGTTCCAGAGGTCAGGGGCCACGACAGAACAGGCTCGTCGCCGGGGGACCACCAGCCAGCATTGGCCTGCCGATGGGACCCCGAGGAGTCCTTGCCTGTGTGCTTGCACAGGGCGGTTGGCACTCGATATCGGCAGGAGTTGCTCCCTTACATATTGAGGACCCATGTTGTGAAGGACTTTGTATGTTAAAACTAAAACCTTGAATCTCACCCAGAGTGCAACCGGCAACCAATGCAGGCAGGGGGGGGTAATATGGGAGAATCGGAAACTCCCATCACCACCCGCGCACCGCATTTTGCACCAGCTGCAATCTCGGATGGTATGCAAGGGCAGCCCTAAATAGAGAGCGTTGCAGTAGTCGAGTCTAGAGGTGACAAGGGCGTGAGTGACTGTGTGCAGGGCATCTCGGTCCAGAAATGGGTGTAGTTGGCGAACAAGGCGGAGCTGGGCAAAGGACCCCCTGGCAACGGCCCCCACCTGCTCCTCCAACCGAGCCGTACATCCAGGAGGACCCCAGATTCTGCACCCTATCCACAGGGGGCAACACCTCTCCCCCTATGGCCAAAGATGGATATTCCTGACTGGGCTGAGATGCCGGTATGCACAACCACTCAGTCTTGGCCGGGTTGAGTCGAAGCATGTTCCCGCTCATCCAAATCCATACTGCATCCAAACACCGGGTCATCAGGGAGAGGGCATCACTGATCTGGTTCGGGGTGGAGATGTACAGCTGGGTGTCATCCGCATATTGATGGAAACTCACCCCGAAACCACGGATGATCTCACCCAGCAGCTTCATGTAGATGTTAAATAAAAGAGGGGAGAGGACCGACCCTCAGGGACCCCACAAGAGAGCACCCTCGGGTCGACCTCTGCCCCCTGCCAACACCGATGCACTGCCCCGAGAGGTAGGAGGTGAACCACTGAAGGACAGTGCCCCCACTCCCAACCCCGAGGCATCGCAAAAGGATACCATGGTCGATGGTATCGAAAGCTGCTGAGAGGTCTAATAGGACCAGGACAGAGGAAAAACCCCTGTCCCGTGCCCTCCAGAGATCATCCATCAGCGCGACCAATGCCGTCTCTGTGCTGAAACCGGGTCGGAAGCCCGATTGGTATGGATCCAGGTAGTCCGCTTCATCCAGGAAGAGTGGAAACTGCCAAGCCACCACACTCTCAACAACCTTCACCAAAAAGCGAAGGTTGGAGACTGGACGAAAGTTGTCTAACACGGTCGGGTCCAGGGCAGGCTTCTTCAGGAGGGGTCTCACCATTGCCTCCTTCAAGGCAGAGGTAAAAACACCCTCTCTTAACGAAGCATTGACAACTGCCTGGAGCCAACCGCAGGTGGCCTCCCTGGAGGCATAAGCCAACCAGGAAGGACACGGGTCCAACAAACATGTGGTGGAACTCAGATACATAGTCCTGTCCACTTCATCCTCGGAAACAGGATCGAACTCATCCCAGATCACACTGGCCAGACTGCTTGTATCCTGTTCCTCAGACCACTGCAAATTGGAGGACAATCCGCCTCGAATCCAGGAAATCTTATCCCACAGATATTGACCAAATTCCTCAGCCCTTCCCCACAGTGGGTCTGCCCCCTCCCCCGTACGAAGGAGAGAGCGGGTAGCCCAAAACAGGGCAGCTGGGTGGTTATCTGCGGACACTATGAGGGTGGAGAGATAAGACCTTCTCGCCGCTCTCATAGCTACCAGGTAAGTCCTAATATGGACTCTTAGCTGGGCTCGATCAGATTGGGAGCGGGTGGACCTCCACCTGCTCTCTAACCCCCTCCGATGACGCTTCATCTCCCGGAGCTTCTCAGTATACCAAGAAGCCATCCGGGATCCACAGTGTGTGAGGGGACGCATGGGGACAACCCTGTCGAGGGCATCCGACGCAGCCTGTTGCCAAGCGGTCGCCAGATCCTTGGCAGAGCTGTGGGCAAGGGAAGAGGGAAAAAACCCCAGTTCCGCCTGGAACCTCTCAGGGTCCATCAGGCATCTGGGGCGGAACCATCTAAGTGACTCCTCATCCCAGCAGTGGGGGGCGGCCTGTTGGAAGACCAGCCGTAGGAGATAGTGATAAGACCATGGAACGGGCAATGCCGTAACAGTGGCTTGCCCTCTGTCACTACGCCACTGTTCAGAGACAAAAACTAGGTCAAGAGTGTTCCCCCCCTCATGAGTCGGGCCTTGAATCAGTTGGGTCAGGCCCATGGCTTCCATAGAAGCCATAAATTCCTGGGCCAAACCCGACGCTCCCCCCAGGGAGGGCAGATTGAAGTCCCCCAGGACTATAAGGTCCGGGAACTCCACCGCCACCCCCGAGAGGACATCGAGCAGCCCAGGCAGGGCCGCTGTCACACAGCTGGGGGAAAGGTATGTGAGCAGCAAGCCCACCTGACCATTAGGCCCCCACCTCAGGAGGAGGGTCTCACTCCTGCCTATCTCTGGAACTGTGACCTCCCTTGGAAACAAGGTCTCCCGAATAACCACAGCCACGCCACCACCCCTTCCCTGGGCCCGTGGCTGGTGCAAAACCCAGAAAACTGGAGGGCACAGATCAACCAGAGGGACACCTCCCTCCGGGCCCAACCAGGTCTCGATGATACAAGCCAGGTCCGCAGCCTCCTCCTCAATGATCTCACGGAAGAGGGAAGACTTATTAGCCATGGACCTGGCATTAAAGTACACCAGCTTAAGCCCAGGGGTCCCAGTTCCCGTGCCCCCTAGGAAGGAGGCCATAGGGTCGGAGCGTGCCACCGCGCAGAGATGGCGGGTACACGCTCCCAACACATGATATGGCCCTATGCCTCAACGTCTCCTGCCAATCTCAACCACCCTGGGAATCGCGGTCCCCACCTCGCACCCCGGGGCCCCGCTGGCCCCCATCCCCTGCCCCCTCCCACCACACACCGGGCTGCGAAAAGACCCTTTCACCCCCTCCCTAACCCCTTAAGACGCCCAATTAAAAATTTTAAAAACCTCCCCTTCCGAATTAAACGTAATTTAAAACCCTTGGTCATGCTATGCCCCCTCTCGGGAATAAAAGATCCGTCATTGAGGAGCGACTTTGACAATACGGCGGGCCATCTCAGGGACAGGGGAACACCCCTGAGTGCCCACAGCTGAAGAGAAGAGTAGGTGTAACCAATAGTGGTCATTGCTAGGGAGAGATGAAAGTCCAGGATAAGATGGTACATAATTCAACTTGAGCAGAGGGTGCTTATGTTTGCACACGGAGGATGCTTGCGCATGAAACTCCATTCACACGAATGGAGCTTTGCACTAGCACAAGCACCATCTGCTTGGGAAGTGGAGCTTTGTGCATGCGCACGCTTGCCTGCTGCTTGCATGAGTGGACCTTCACATGCATGCACGCTTGCCCATCTCTCCCTCAGCCCAGTTTCAAACAGGCTGTGGCCCAGTAGTGGGCCACTTCCCAGGGTTGGGGACCCCTGATCTACAGTTTATAAACCACAGTATTTGAGGTCACCGAAGAATGCAAAACCAAAATCAAAGACATATGATGACTTAGCATGAGGTACAAGGCCAGGTCCAAAGGCAGGATGGGATTCTATCTTCTTCAGGGATATTCAGAGATTTCAACTGTGAATTCAAGAAGCTGGTCTCAGGTCACCTCAAGGCTGAATGACAGCTAGCCAGTTGGGAAAGTGATCCTGTGCAGTGTGGGTTATTTACATGTACTGAGAAAGGATTTAATGACATGAGCCCCCTTTTTCCTTGTTAAAAGCTAACAATAGCTAAATGTTCACTTCTACACCCAAGAGAAGCTGAGGAGAGGCAGAGACTCTTTTCTACAACAGCTCACTGATACTCTCCATTTCCTAGCATAGCTAAACTAGACTGGCAGCCAATCTTTCTTCGTGATGACAATATTAGGGAACTAAAGGTCTTGAATATAAGATAAAATGTGACCCGCTGATTCTGCCTTGTATATCCAAGGTCTGCCTGAACCCAGTCTGCCTCTCCTTGGTGCCATTTTCATGTAAGGATGGGAGAAAGATTTGTTTAGTTTGCAACAGATCTGGGTGGGGCTGCTCCTGCTTGGGCGGGGGTTGGGCTAGATGACCTACAAGGTCCCTTCCAACTCTGTTAATCTGTAATCTGGGTTGTTACTTGAAATTAACATCTCTCTAAATAGTGGGGTGCAGTTTGCCACTCCAAAAACAACGTACATCATTATTAGATAAAAACTTTCGTAAACATAAAAAGAAATTGTTTGGGAAAACTGCATGTTAGATAAAACTGCGGGGTGAGGGAGGAAGCTTTTACTTGGAGAAATGTACAAAATTACATATACTTTTAAATGCAACCTTATTTTTTAGAAATGTAAAATTACTAATAGCCATATCCAAATGGAATGGAGAACGAAAAAGTGAGAGAGAAAAATCCAAACTGAATAAATTTGCAAGAATGAGGAATGGAGATCCTGTGACTCATTTGTCCATCCTACTTCAGAGCAGTTGGGGGAAATGGGAGTGGGGGGACAAGGGGAACAGAGAAAATCAGTTTCATCTCTTGAGTTTTTAGGTACTGATGTCTTGACATACCTCAGGATTTATTTTGTCAGCAAAGTCCGTTTTTCTGTTCATTCTGGCACATCTTTTTAAATGTCTGTGAGCTTCTTTCAGCTTCCCTTTAATTAACAACCACCTAGCAGATTCTGAGAGCCACCTATTAAAGGGAAGGATGAAAAAAAAAAGATCATATTCTCTGCCAGTAACCTGCAGCTCAACATGCTGGTTGGGGAATTCTGGGAGTTGAAATCCACACATCTTAAAGTTGCCAAATTTGAAAAAATACTGCTCCAGCTAAAATCCCTCAAGCTGTATGGCTATGTCATTCTTTTCATGAATATGATGGGCAGGTATGAAGCTGACTAAAGTATTCAGTTACATACATTGTCTTGTTGTAATCATAGCAACTTTATCAAAGCTTCCCATAAATCTGAAAATGGGCAGCCTGGTTGTTTTCTTGCTCATGAAAAAAAATTTCATATGTTTTCTAAAGAACTTTGCTTCTAAAGTCATATTTGTGAGCACAGGCTAGTTGCAGATGTGTATAAGTTTCTTCTGGCTTATTTAAAACAATAGAAGCATCCTGAGCTCGATAGATAGAGATCTTCATGGAATCATAGGGTTTGGAAGGGACATTGAAGATCTTCCAGTTTTAATCCCCTGCCCCATGCAGGAACCCTCAGGCCATGCCAGACAAATGGTTACTCAACCTTTGCTTGAAAACCTTCAGTGATGGAGCATCCATAGATCAAAGAGACAGGCTGTTCTTCTCCTTAATAGCTTCTATAATCAGGAAATTCCTGATTCCAAATTTGGATTTCTCTCTGTAAATCTTTCACACATTGGTTCGTCCTACCCTCAGTTACTAGAGAGAATAAATCCATGCCTTCTTCTCTATGATAGAGAACATTGGAAAACAGTTATTACTTCCTAAACATACCCAGTTCCTTTAACTGTTGTTCTTTGGATTTAGCTTCCAATCCTGTTATCACTTTTATTGCTCTTTTACTCCATTTTTTCCAGTTTCTCAGCATTCTTCTTGTGTTATGGTAACCAAAACCAGACACAGTATTCCAAGTGGAGTCTGAGCAACGTAGCACAGAGGGGAACAATCCCTTCCTGTGAACATTGATTCTCTGTTGATTCAGCCCAAGATTACATTGAGTCTCTACTGCTGACTCATCCTTTATTCTTCCTGAACACTCAGATTTGTCTCACAAGGACTACTATTTTAAAGTAGGAGGAGAGATCAAGGATGGGTGATTAATGGTGATGATTTTTAATGCTCAAACTTATCCTCAACTACATTAAGAGCAATGCAGTAGAGAATGAAAACAACCCTTTGTGGAATATGTCCACTACTCTTTCATTCTGCCTTTCTTGGTTCAAACTTTAGGTTTCAAGGCCACTGCATTACAAATTACTATTGTTGTTGCTGTTTCTGGAGTAAAGTTCTCTGTATGTAGTTAGAGTGAAACCTCTAGCAATTTAAGGCAATTAATGGTACCTTCAGGATCCAACAAAATCTGGCCTGTCTTATGCGGATTCTACCAGGAAAGTCTCAACCAATATGAAGTCCAATAAATAGGGGCTTAGCCACATGCCTTCTCTGTATCTGCCCCCCATGCATGAATATTTAGCTTTCCATGATCTACCAAACTCAGAATTTCCTAGCCAGTGCAGGGTAGTGTTAATGTGTTGAACCAGGAGGGCCCCCAGCATTAGTCCACCCTTTGCCATGGAAGCTCACTGGCAGACATTGAACCAGTCACTCACTCTCAGCCTAACCAACTTCACAGGGCAGCTGTTGGAAGAAAAAAAGTCTTATGCCACATTTAGATACAAATGCATACCAAATAAAAATGCTATTATTGTTGTTAGCCTTTCACAAATTGCTTAAAATCTAGTTCTTCCTCCAACTATTTGGAATGTACTAGTTTACAGATTGCCTAGTGGGTAGTTTTGATGTTGTGCCCTTCTGGCTTTTTTGCATGCGTGTTTCCTTATTTTTTGTAAACCACCAACAGTTATGTAGAAATGGGAAGTGTGATATACTCCACTGTTAATAAGCGAACACATATTGAGGCTTCTTCCTGTTTATTCCTATAGGCTAGAGCAGCGGTTGCCAACCTTTTGGACCTCAGGGATCACCAAACTCATAATTTTAAATCCCAGGGACCACTAACCGGTTCTGTGGGCATGGCCTAATTTGTGGGTGTGGCTTAGTGGTCATGTGACTGGCTGGGCATGGCTTGTATGTACATATTATAAATATTTATATAAATATTGAATTTTTTATAAAAAAGAGCAACTTTTACCCAAAATCAGGCAAAGCAGGCATATTGAGTTGCTCACAGAATTCAGTGTTCTATCTATCTGCCATCGGCTACCTGAGTCTGTCACATAAAATTTGCTTGCCGTGAGTCTGCACTAAATAATAGAGCTTTCAGTCCTAAGGGAGGTTCGGCTGTGCTTAAAAGCAGAGCCAAAGATCTAAAGACTATCTAGAAAGCAAGAAATCCAACCATTTCCTGCTTCCTAGCTAATCTAAATCTCCTGGCACAGCAGAACAGCTGATGGTCGGAAAAAGGAAAAACAGCAATTTAGCAGGCAAGTTTGCTAGGTAAGGAGTGAGTGAGCAGGGAGGGTTCCCACGGGCCATGTGGGCGGCGCAGCCTTGTGTTTTTGCGCAGCCTGCATTAATTGCTTTAGGGGGTGCCCTGGGGGTGAAATTTCTCTGCGGCCCACCAAAATTTTCTTGCAGCCCACCTGTGGGCCACGGGCCACCAGTTGGCTGGGCTAGAGAACCTGAGCACATCAGTGTTTGTTTCTGAGCACCATCTTAGTTAAAGAATAGAGGAAAAATATATTGTTTATTTTGGTGCCTCTGACCTGAACTTTGAAGCAAGATGATGTTAATCTTAATTGGATGCTGATCCAAAAGCATTAAATATATAAACATATCTGAGTATTTGGATATATTAAAGTGATGGATATGTAAATTTCAATCACAGACATCTAAAAGGCTTCACGAAAGTAAATGTTCTTCTTACTTGTATGAGCAATGCCTAATTCTTGTTCAACCAGATTATTTTTGTGTTCTTAGTGAGCCATTACTGTGTTATCATTTATTTAAAAATGCCAAACACTGGGTCATTAGCACTTGAGACAAGCTGCTAGATCACTCATTTCAGTTTATAGCAAACATGCTAGGCACAAATTAACATCTTTCTCTTAATATTTTAATTTTGGGGCTTTTCCAGATTGCAAGCCATGAGCCAAAGTTGGCGATTCCCTTTGGTGTACTTTGCTCCAACTTTCCATGGAAGGCTTTTCTAAAGAAAAGCACTAATTTCTTGCTCTTTTTAACAACCCACACATAAAAATGGATGGAGCTTCAATTGCTTCAATCTTGACTTTTTGTCCATGCCCTGAGCACATCCCTAATGCTGCCCTTTCATAGAAACAGAGTTGCTTCTGATTAACTGGCTGATTAACTTTGTGTTTCCAAAATCCCACCAGTAAAAGCACTATGAATCCTTTCACCGCCATTCAAATACCCCAAATCTTGGTTGCACTGATCTAGGACCTGGCCTGAAGTCAAAACAAAACATTTTTTCCTCTACTAGTTTTAACCTGATTTTGTAAAGGAGTTTTTGAGAAATAACATTTTTACCCACCACAGGGAGATGATGCCCACTATACATGGAAGAGAGATGATAAGAAGCAGCCAGTGCCAATCCCGCACCAAATAGGCAATCAGAGCAAGAAGCATATTTCCGAAACTCCAGAAGAGACTGGTTATAACCCTGACAAGGTGCGATGTTCTATATCCACCCATTCCATGCCTAGAAGATAGAAAAAGTACTCAATAGGTCCATCTGTGCAGAGGTCTCCCTTTTATTGGAAGAGGAGGACAGAGTTAGATATGACAGCACAGAGGATGCATTTTTATAGCCCTTCATCTTAGCCTTTGATTCTCTGGGAACTGAAATGTAATTTGTCCTTCTCAGACTTGCAGTTTTCTTGATCAGCTTGTTTTTAATCTCTTGTATTCCTTTTCTTAATGGTTGCTTTCATTGCTGGTTTATCTAGTAATCAGCTTATGATTTGATTTCAGATTTTGTTTTAAATCAAGAATCATGAACTTTTAGGGCCAATGAGTACATCGAAATACCCTGTGCTTCACTTTTTTTTAGCATTTACAATTATTAAGAAAACCCTCATATGTTATCTCATCTTCTTTCACTGACAAAAAGTCAAAATTGGGACTCACACTTAAAGGATCTGGAGCCTTTCTGTAATTGCTTGGCTTAGAAAGTATTTTTCAGTCCTGCAATTGAGGACTGCATCTTACTGTTTTTCACTCATAGATGTCAATTTGTAAGGATACCATATATGTGCAGGGCATGGTAAGGGAATGCTATCAAAGCTCCACTTATTTTTTATGTGCAATCATAGCTGCCATCTTGCCCTTTGACCATATGCTGCATATACCTCTGATCCATAACTACATACAATACACTAGATCCTTTCCTCTTTTCACAAGAAGCATGAAGAAATAAGTGCATATTTCATATCAATGAACTCCTTTGCACAATGGATTCCTATTTATCCATAGCTACTTTTTAAAGGCCCACCTGAATCTTCTTTTTGGCTTACCCAGAGGTATCACGATGATAGAGAGTCCACAGATAGACACTCCTGTCAGAGTCCATGTCACTGCGAACATACTATAGGAAACTGAGGCAGAACTCAGTACCCCAAAGATGAGGGTGCCCAAGTAGGACACCAGAAGCATTCTTTTCCGACCAAACCTGAAGCACCATAGAAAGAAGCATTATTGCTGTGACCAAGGAGGCAACTTACAAGTCATCTCCAGATTCCTACCAAAGGTCATGAGCGTTGCAAATTGCTCTTTCAGAGAAATTGGCTAATAGTTCACTTTTTATCCAAGCAAGTAAAGAATTGCTCAAGGAGCAGAATCGGCACTTGACAAAAAGCTTCATGTAATAATAATCTTTATCATGGCAAAAAAGCAATATTTTGTATTTTAAACAAGTCTGTTTTTACTGTTTTAAGTGAATGGAAGTTGTTGGGAAATGGAGCAAAAAATAGAGCACAGAAATTATTTTGGAGCAGTTACTGGGTTCCTGTAGAATATGTACACAAATGAAAATAGATGCATTGCATTTAAATAAATGAAACTAAATAAATACACGTGGAAGGGTATATTACCCATTTAATTTGTTCTTGGATTATTTTGTGTTTACTGTGCCATTACATCTATGCTAGTCTTTTCATGCAACCTAAGTAATTGGTCCTTCATAGGTATTGTTGAGGACAAATGGGAGCTTGTTCACTAGATGTAAAATTGGAAGCTAAGGTCTTCGTGCTTCTGCCCCCATGAAAGTATGGGATAAAATGTCAAGCACATGTCAAGAGACAGGATGTACCCAGATGTGCTTTCTGTGGACACAAAAATCATTCAAGACTATAACATTTTTTACTATGGGGGAGTACATTTTGGTCTAGTGCTTACAAAATAATAATATGAATATATCTGGATGCCTTCGAGTCAGTCTTGGTGCCTGGTGACTTGTGAGTCTAGGAAAAAGCAACTCATCACAAGCAACTTGCCACGGAACAGCTCACCATGGGACAAGAGATATAGTAATATGGAAGAAATGGTGGAATAGAATCACTAAAGAAAGGATGCAAAAGGAGGGATAAAATGAAATGTGAATGACAAACATTAAAATATGTTTCATTAATTGAAATAATTAAAGTGAATTGTTGAATTGTCCTGTGGCGAGTTGGCTGCAGCGAGTTGTCCCATTCTAGCCTGGACTACTCCATGCAGTTTTCTTGACAAGATTTCAAAAATGATTTGCTTTGCTTGCTGCCTGAAGCTGAGAGAGAAAGTAACTGGCCCAAAGTCAGGCCAGTGGCTTTGTACTTAAGGCAGGATTAGAACTCAAGATCTCCTGGGTTCTGGCTTGCTGCCCAATTAGCTTCTAATACTCATGTAAATGAAGACCAATTGCTTAGAACCTCACCTATAGTTAGATCTTTGGGAAATGCCCTGATGCCTTCCTAAAAGCTTTTGTCTTTTGGTCTTCATTTAGTTTTCACCTTGCTGTTTGAATCCGTCTGTTTCCATTATTCCATCACATACATCATTGTTAGATGGAATGAGGAAAGTTACATTTACATCAACAGGTTCCGTTGGGCGGATCATTCCCAAAAGATCCAGCTACCTCCTGGCTATTGCAAAAATGTCCACCTGATCATTTGCCCGACAAAAGGCTGATACATTAGCAATGCCAGGCTTAGGATGCAAAGCTCCAACAATCACTAGGTGGCAGCAAAAATTTAACAAAATACCAATAATTTGCTGTCATCTTGCGGTTGCCTAGAGTTTTACACCCTAGAGTGTTGGTAGAGTTGTTTATAGGTTTTAGCAACAATATTATTAATTTATTTCATAGTAAATCATTTTAAAATAAACCAGATTTTTATCTATGTAGAATGGGGTTGCAAGTATGGAATTTTGCAAAGCTGTTCTAAAGTTAGGCTGAAAATTGAAATGGGTGAGCAAAAGAGCTGTGTTTTCCCTCGAAAATTATGATCTAGAGGATTGAATTCTCACATTGATACAATTTTTATTGTCCGCATATGAACTCTTGCAACATTCTCAAATGTCCACATATCTAGATAAAATAATGTAAGAATGAAATTACCTGTCCGAGAGGTCTCCAAAGATCACAGCACCAAACATCACGCCGAAGAAGAAGAAGGTAGCAGTTGCTTGGTTCAAGCTTTTATGCTCACAGACCAGATTCCACTGGAAAATAGACATTCATTTAATGGTTTCCTTTTTCAGTAGCCCAATAAGTTTCATGTTCATGATAATTACAGAAGATTTAAAATACTTTAAATTTATGGATTCCAACTTCTGGATTGGATCCTAAGGTACCATGCTGGTGATAGATGTTATTATGCCATAATGAACTCCCAATATCACCGTGGCTGGTCCTACCATTAACCAAAGTGAATGGAAGTTGTTGGGAAATGGTTAAAAATGGAGTTTGTAGGCAGTGGTGCGATTCAACCAGTGTAACAACCAGTTCAGTGAGCACCCAGCATTTAGAAAAAACCATTTTCAGCTATAATACTTACCTTCTGTTGCAGCCCTGTGAGTAAAACAGCTGATACATGGCAAACCGCTCTGCCATGCGAATCAGCTGTGCTCAAAAACAAGGAAATAAAGCACAGGAAAAGGGCAGGGGTGGGTGGGCGGGGCCAAATGATCACCAGAACTACTGGTTCGCCAAAACCAGTCTGAACCAGTAGAATCCCACCCATTGGTAGGTGGCAGCAACATACAGTCCATCCCTAAAACAAACTGCTGCTTTCAGATGTTGTGGAAGATCCTGCTCCAGTCTGTGGTGAAGGAACATTCGCTGTTAGTTAAATATTCAGTTACTGTGGCTTTTCTACATAGAACGAGAGGTAGGCACCATGTTCTTAGCTGGCTCAGAATCCAAAAGATCTTAGGCTACTCCTGCATTCACCTTGACAACTGTTGAATGCTAATCCCTCATTATGTTTGCATAAGTGGGAGAGGAGTTGAAGATCCCTGTATAGCAGTATTGTACCTACATAATTTTAAATCAGGGAATTATCAAAAAGTCACAACTTACAGAATATACAAAGTCACTTTTACTGAAATCACATTTTATTAGAGTTTAATTAGCAGTTTAGATCCAATTTTAGCTGGCAGAGTAAGCAGTAGATAAGTGTGCTTTCCTTCCATGGGTTAAACTAAGGTGATGACCCTTCTTTAACTATTATGCAAACACCATAACATTCATTCAAGTTAATAATAATATAATCATCTAATACTCTTTATTAGATTCAAAATATTTTTTTGCCAATGTCTTGATTTTTAGGCATTCAGTCTATTTTTAGAGATGCCAGTGCAGGTATTTTAATTTTAGTGAATTTATTTTCCCTAAAGCTTCTGAGATGCATCAGAAGAGCCTTGGTGGTGCAGGCTGTTAAACACCTAGCACTTTGCTTCAGCTGCCTGCAATTAGTGCAGGCTCGAATCCCACCAGGCTCAAGGTACATCCTCCCAGGGTAGGTAAATTGAGGACCCAAGATTGTTGGGGGCAATAAGCTGACCTTGTAAAAATGCTGCTTGGGGGGAGGGGGGCAAAAGCCCTAGTAATAAGCAGGCATATACAATGGAATGAAGGCTATTGCTGAGCACATTGGGTTGTGCTCCAAAAGATTGTAAGCCGCCCTGAGTCTCCGGAGAAGGCGGCATATAAATGTGAATTTTTTAAAAAAAGATAATTTTCTAGGATGGAAGTTTGCTATGCAATGGTAAGCCATTAACTTTCTAACAGTTAAGGAACTTAACTGAAGTGTTGAGGAAATCAGGCATTAAATCTGCCAGGCAGTGTAAGTGTTAATAATATTTGAGATGGGAACCCAATTCAGTCCATCCATGGAGAATAGATTCCTCAAAGAGCGTGAGTTATGTCTGCTGACCACCTTGCTGGTGGTGCAGAGATGCTAGCAGAGGAAAACCATTGTAGACACACTATGCCGACTGACTTCCCTGAAGCATCTGTTTGGTTACTGTAAGAAACCGAATGCTAGGCTAAATCAACCTTTGCTCTGGGATCAACAAATCTGTATTTCTTTGGCAGGCATTTTTCTAATTATGGGATAGAAACCAATAGAGCATTTCAGATTCTTGTTGCTTCAATGGAAATGAGTGATTGACAAATCAACAGAAAAAAGAAAACACAATAGAATATGCTGGAGATAACAGGAGGAGAGCATCAGGTAAGAAATTTACGCTCTCTCAGAATATCATGGAAGAATTGTTGTTTACCACAAATGAAGAACAAATGCACTATACAAAAAGTTTTCATGCCCATTCCCCAAACCGTTGTCAGACCTCAGAATAAGATGGCTGTGTTCTCATGACAAACTAAAGTCATAATTAATTGACATATGGTCTACTGAATTAATCTAATTTTCTGGGCGCACATAATGCACTGCCATAAATCACCTTCAATGATATACATGTATTAGAAGACTGGGACATACATTTTCTATAAAATAAATGAATTAAGTGAACCACAAGAGCTAGTTTCATGTTAAAATTGTTGATTAGCTTATGGTCTTAAGTGTCATGTGAACACAGCCATTAAGCTGTTTGTCAAAAGTGAAACATCTTCAGTGAACACAAAGGAAGCTTATCCCCTTACCCCAGCTCAAACACATACAGGCACTCAAAATTTTCTATCATATCATAACAGCACATACTGTTAAGGGCTTGCTCAAAGAACATGATCAGCTTATTAAAAGGACTCAAACTGCAATGGTATGTAGGCTAGGAAAAGTATATACAAAAATTGTATGTATTAGATGAAAAAGCACATATGCATAAGCATGATTTTTTCATAAACTGAAGTGGAATGACAACAAATAACTTTTAAGATGGGTGAAATGTGAAACTGAGTAAGAGTGAACAGAGTATAATCCTTATGCATGACAGTTACATTTTCCAGAAGCAAAATGATTGGAATAGCATCTTCTGAAGAATAGACAAAATCAGACAGGACTTGCTTTTAAGTAGCTAACAATTTCAGCCAAGTAGCTTAACAGAAAGATAAGAAGGAATGGCAATGATTACTGCAACCTTGCATGTTCAGCTAGAAATAAGAATTAAATGAATAAGAAATTCCAATATATGATTACACAGGTGATTATCTAAGAAGGATACATACACTCCCCACATAAACTACCCTAACCAAAGATTTTGGAAAAAGTGAAGAGAGGAATAACGTAACAACCATTTTCTCTCTCATCCCTTAATATTTTATTCTCCTTTTTATTATGGTTTTTCAGATAATCAAAACTAATTTGAAGTTTTACCTGAGTGGCTATTGTGGAAATGAATTGGGACTGATCATAGATCCATCCATACTGGCAGCTCTGGACAGATACATTGGTCAATTCAAGTGAGGAGTTAAACAGTAGATGAAACTGAGGTTCAGAAAACATCTCACAGGAGCTGAAGGCTCCATTAAAATCCCTTGGAATGTTGATAATCAGCACCTCTTCTTTAGTAAGATTGGCAAATTGTTGCTGATATGGGATGGCACAGTGATGTCCAGGTATGGCTGCTAGGAAGTTATGCATCAGGAAATGCAAGGGGAGCAAGAGTCTTGGAAAGCAGAGCAGAAGCAGTGTTAAAATCTGGAATCGCCCAAAGCCTCCAACTTCCCTCAAGAGCTCTTCAAAGTTCATCTTTGCCAAGTCACTTGTTTGTTCATAACAGCTGAGATGCCAGAGAAGAAAAACCCTGCTGATGTTGGGTTCTATATGAACTAGATGCCATGACTTTTCGCAAAGTCTTTGTGGACTTTGAAATGTAGAATATGCCTTTCCCCCCCCTTCAGCAGAAACATGCCAAAGGTTTATTCACAGTGAGAACGGGATGGGGTCAGAATCAGTGAAGTCATCATTACTAAGACACGAAAGAAAGAAATCCAACATAAAAATAAGGACAGGAAGCTAGGAGATAGGAGAATATTTAACACAATGAGTATTATTGATTGACTAATAACCTTTAATGCTGCCAGAAGTCAGGCTGGACATATATTCTTCTCTCTCCTTATTTGTAAAATTAAATACTAGCCCAGGCGCACAGGCTACCATACTTTCCTATGACCAAGAATTTTCTTTGGGAGCATCTCACTGTTCTTGTTCACTTAGACAGAAATGAACAGATGACAGAAGGGAGATGTCATCAAACACATTGGAAAGACAAAAGCTTGTAAATCGAAGCATAGGAATAGGTCAATTCTCTAAAGAGAGACTTGCTGGTCAGCTCAAACATTTTAATGGGACATAGATAATATCCCAAAACTAAATTGTAAACTAACTGATCACAGTTTAATGTAACAGGTTGTGCGAACTTGTCCCAGATATTTATTGTTCAATTTTCAATTCAGAAAGCTGAGTTAATTAAATAAACTAGGGTCACTGACCTTGTTAAGCATGTTATGAGAACACAGCCAAATGCTGTGTACTTTGATCCTTATGTATTATACTGATCCTTCCTATGAGAAGAATTTGAGCTCAGAGAAAAAATAAATAAACTCAGGATACTCAAAAGTCATGTGATCAAAATTCAGAGGCTTGGCAACTGGCATGTATTTATGACAATTGCAGTATCCCAGGGTCATGTGATCATCTTTTGTGATCTTCTGACAAGTAAAGCCAAAGGGGAAGACAGATTCATTTAACAAATTAAATTAACAACTGCAGTGATTCATTTACCAACATTGGCAAGAAAGGCCATAAAATGGAGCAAAACTCATTTAACGACTGCTTAGCAACAACAATTTTGGCTTCAATTGTGGTTGTAAGTTGAGGAATACCTGTAATCATTTTTAGTCCTATTTATGACTCATGGTTCTTGTGCTCAAAGGTAAAGGGTTCAATCACGCAGTAACTTTAAGGAAGTTCTAACCATATGTAATCATTATTGATGAGGGATTTGGGGATTAAGACCAATGCAAAGGCTACAGTGGCACATGTAAGCTGGCTGTCTAATTAAGCATGGACAGTATACCTAATTCATTTCTAAATAAGACCCACTGAAGTAGGTCTTGATTTCCTAAAAGCAATTTCACAGGTATGGGTTCCTTGTACAGCTCTTAAAAGTGCTGATATCATAGGCAACATGCAATAAGTAAAGAGCTGGGAGTAGTGGGGGTTTACCAAGTGATGTCTATTAGTGGTGCAGCTGTTGCTTGAGTTTATAGTAGAGGTTCAAGACCCCATACTCAAGAGAGCAATAAATTGAATTCACAGAGTAAATAGTGGATGGGGCAGTAGCATTCAGGCCTATCATCTATAATTAGATTTATATGCCCTTGCTGGGACTCATCTGAGATCAATCAGCTTGCATATCTGTAATTATGGATGCATCATTTATTTTATTTACTTTTAAAATGTTTTGTTTTCCAGAAACAGTGGACTATTACCTAAGTACCATTGGGTAACTAAAGGAATCCTTTCCCCTTTATACAACAATTAAGTCAGAGGTCTAAACTTATGTTGCTGAAAGTCCATGATCATTGGTGTGGAGTGGTGATAAAGCAAAATGCATAACTTTCCACATTCTGCTCTAGAGGAAGAGAGGTAACTTGTGGCATTTCAGATATGGCTGCCTACAACTCCCAGCATTCTGTAATAAGAGAGTATTTCTGGGTCCTGGGCACAAAGGAGCAATAAATGTTGTTCACTAGAGTGATCAACTTGTTAGGACCTACAGCTGTCCATGGAATGTCACATCACAGTGTAGAAGCATAAAAAAGGCAGAGAGAAAACAGCAGTCTTTTTATTGTCATTTTAAGCTACAATCATTTTTCCCAGTTCAGACTTCTTGGAACAAGCCAACAGTGACTTCTTGTGGCTAAATGAACTCATCACAAGTCACTTCAAGTGATGGTTATCTGTAATAGAAATGTTATCATTTAGGCATGTATATGTAAAAAGAAAGTGTGCACAATCCAGCTTTTTGAGCTGGCTGCTGGAGTTATTTGTGCTTCTAGTACAGATCTGAGAAGATTTAAAGCACTGGGCCCAGTGGAGATGAGGCACAACAGATACAGATACATCTCTATTATTTACTTTATTTTTTCAAGTCGTACCCAGTCTTCTTTTGAACATTACTTGTTTACCTTTAATTTAAAAGCTTAGCTAAGGAAAAAGTTCAAAGAATCCAACTCCCACCCTCATTTTATACTGAGTCTGGATATAGATTTTGAGAATTCTTGCAAAAACTATAATTAGAAGAATGCACATACTTTGAGCTTCACTGTTCCTATGACCTTCCGCTTTCTGGGGGGGAAAAGTATGAAGTATTGTTTCTTACCTGTTTGGATAGCATGCTCACATTTGACTATATTTTAAAAAATAAATGTTTCATTCTTTCTTTTGTTTTGCTTTAAGGTAATAACCAGAACCTAACAAGAAATTTGAAAGCTCTATCCCTGATTTGTGCAAAAAAAAAATGCATAGATGAATTTGTGTGCTCTACCCAATGCAAATTATAGGGAGTTGGGTCCAAAAACAGCCTGATTCAGAAAGATTGCTCTGAAGCTGCCTGTTAAATGAGAAAGTCACCAATGTAAAGGAAACATAACTTTTCTACTTGGGTGAAGATGAGATCTTAACCATATGCCCCTGCATCTTCTAGTTTATAGATGTGGTTATTCCACTTTGCATCAGCGTCAAACGATATCTACATCTGTAGGGTGGCCAAAAAAGACCCATTTTCAAGAACAAGCAAGGCTCTTTAGAATAACTTCCATTTTATATGGAGACAGAAAGAGACATTGCATAGAGATAAAAACCATAAATGGCTTAGTTCTTTGCCTAGAAGGTATTGTTTCATACTGAGCTAATGCAGCTCCTAGGAGCTGGCCAGGGTCCTGATCCCTAGATATGGAAAAGAGACTTGAATTGATGGGACTTTGATTTGACTGGCAGGTGCTTATCTGCTGTGAACATATCAGTGGTGGGGTTCAAAAATTTTTACTACCGGTTCTGTGGGCATGGCTTGGTTGGGCGTCGCTCAAGGATGTGATTCAACCAGTGTAACAACCGGTTCAGTGAGTGCGTGCTTTGCTGGTTGTTTCCCCTTCTTTCCCTTTCATGGCAGAATCAGATTAAGTTTGTTATGCTTTCCCCATTTCTCGATCTTAAAGCATGTTTTTGCAAATGTACTGTGCAGTTTCTCCAACTACACTCTGTAGCTCTCTAGACATTCAGAAATCCCGAGGTTAAAACAGACTATTCCTAGTACCAGAACATCATAAATGCATGGATTTGTTGGGATATTTGACATCCCTGGAAGCAAATGCTTCATGTCCCATGTGCTTGGATCTTTTGCTCTGAACGTTGGGCTTTATGACTAAATACTTACTTGGCCCTTATGATCAGTGCACTTCCACATAAAGATTCTGCACCAGTTTGAAAGCAGATCCAGATCCCAGTGACATCAACTTAGCCTTGCAGCTTCATGACTTTGTTTTGTGTTTTGTGCATGTTTTGTTAGTTCACCATGACTTTGTTTCTCAGTGGACAAATTTTGTCCCACCCCTTCTCTAGGGTCCCAAGTTTTGGGGCCTGTAAGAAAAATGTCTCTTTGCAGGCCCCTTTCCATAGCCCCAAAGAACTAGTAAATTGGAAACTGTCAGCATTTTATCATCATATTCCCCTCCTCCCACCACCAAACCATTAGGCATGACTTTCCCGTCATGTCTTTTGGTGTGGAGAGAGAGGGTGAGCTGCCTTTTTTGTTGCTGCATTAGGACCTACAGCTGATCACAATATTTATTTATTTTATTTATTTATTTATTTAATTGGTCTTACATGCCGCCCTATCTCCCAAAGGACTCAGGGCGGCTCACATAAAAACACCCAATACAAAAGTTAAAAGAATTAAAAACAAATTAAACTAATTAGACCAAATAAATATTTAAAACCCAACCCACAAAACATTTAAAACAAAAGCCCTCGCCCCTCAGTCCAGGCCGGTTTGTTCGAATAACCAAGTCTTTAGGCTGTGGCAAAAGGAGCAGAGGTCAGGGGCTAATCGTAGCTCCAGGGGAAGCTGGTTCCACAAAGTGGGCGCCTCCACAGAGAAGGCCCTCCCCCTAGGGACCACCAGCCAACATTGTTTGGCCAACGGTATCCCAAGGAGGCCCTGTGAGCGCACACCGGGCAATTGGTGTTCGATGCTGGCAGGAGATGTTCCCGCAAGTACCCTGGCCCTAAGCCATGTAGGGCTTTATAGGTAAGTACCAGCACCTTGAATCTCACATGGAAGGCAGCCCGCAACCAATGCAACTCGTGCAGGAGGGGTGTAACATGGGAATATCGGGATACCACCATCACAACCTGCATGGCAGCATTCTGCACCAGCTGAAGCCTCCGCATGGTTCGCAAGGGCAGCCCCATGTAGAGAGCATTGCAGTAGTCAATCCGGGACGTAACGAGCGCATGAGTGACCGTGCATAGTGCATCTTGGTCCAGGTAGGGGCACAACTGGCACACCAGGCACACCTGGGCAAATGCCGACCTGGCCATGGCTCCCACCTGCTCCTCCAAACTGAACTGTGAATCCAGGAGGACACCCAAGTTGCGGGCCCTTTCCACGGGGGCAACACCTCTCCCCCCATGACCAAAAATATCACAACAGATTGTCAGTAAGAACAAATCACATCACCAGGATTACCAGCAAACTGTGTTAGAGAATTTGGGAGTGAAACAAGTGAGCAGAAGATCACACAACTGTGGAAAGGCAAGATCAGGGGTCTTCCTGTTTCTTGAAGAGAGAATAAATGTTTGTAAGCGTTAAAGGATCAAGTCATTACAGATCAGTTTAATCTGGATCCTGAGGGATTCAGGTAACCATATATCACAAATATATTTCTTAAATGTACAGTATTGATAATTATTGTAAGAGAAAATATCAAAGTTTAACATTTATTTGGAATTGGTCTTCCAATCGGTTGCATTCTTTTTGACAGATATTCTTTCCTTTCCTCTAAGCCTCCCAGATTCACTAAGGAGTTAAGAGATCTCAAAATTGAATTAAATATATAAATATACTTAAATCAAATCATTTGGATTTTCTATACTAAGGAAACTAAAAACTTTTGTAAACATTTTAATATGCTTGGAGTAAAACAATTCAACTTCTTTTTTAAAATGTTGAGTTTCTTTCTTTTATGTCTGTTCCTGAAATATAAATTGCACACATACTAAATGGATTGCAATAATCAATATAGTGGTAAAATTGCTATTAAATTATGTTGAAACCTCAAATTAAAATCCCACCCTTGTTCACTGACTGCATGGTTTGACCATAGGATACATCGCTTCTCCTGTTTTCACTTTTGCCCAAATGAGAATTTGCAGTTCAGGAAGAACTGTTTGGGATGCATTCATCTTCTTTTTCAAAGAGAATTCTTCATGGGTGGATATTAACCAAATCCGAATTTCAGGCTAAGACTAGGGATTAAACCTGGAGAGATCAGTGTTCAAATTTCCATTCTGCTTTGACATTCAGTGATTCCACACACCACACTGTTATGTTAAAATAAGGTTGAGTATTTTCTGGTTCAGTTGTTTTAGGAACTTGGCCATTGTTGTATTATAGGCCTTCACATTGGGTCCCAATAGAATATTATGTGAAGAATAATTGTGTTCTGTCAACTTGAGTTTAGGGTTTACCACACTGTTTCAAACCAACCACTGTGTGTAATTTTGGACAAGTAACAATATTTTATCTTGACCTTTTCCTCTGAATTTCTAAGATGATCAACTGATAAAAAAAGATCACGCTCAATACCAGTACCTTTTGCTCATTGTAAGAATGTTTAAATAAAAGTGCAAATAAAAATGTATTAAGACAGTTGGATCAGAATTGAGCACCAGAGCCCTGTCCCCACATTTGTTATATGCTAAAAGATTAAGTGCCAAAATTGGGTAGAATCCTGCCAGTGGGAAAACCCCAAGGAAAACAGATGAGTGGGCATACCAATGGTTTCTTTTGCACGTGCTCTGAATTCTGTTTCCTTTTCAATTTGCTTCTTTGCAGCAGCAGAAACTTTCAGTGACATTTATAAGTTTTCAAAAATATCATATATAATTTTCATAGCCAAATCTATTATTATTTCTGCATTATTGTTAGCACTAGCATATCCTCACTTAGAAAACATAGTTTTGAGACATTATAAGAAATGCTTGCTTTGTTTCCTTTTTGAATACTACGTTATTTAAAATGATATGCTTTTCCTTCTTGCAGTCTAGAAAATTATACCCATAACATGAGCAGGATGGACATGATAGGGTCATCCATCAGAGTTAGCTGGCAGGAAAGAAAAACAATATGAGGCAAAATAGACATGTTATTTCAAAATCTTGCTGAAATGGCAAACTTGAGAAAGTCATTGTACTTAAACTTCATTTTCCATCTTATGTAGCAGAGTTATTTATTCAGTAGTAGAATCATCATCTCTTCTTTGGAAAAAACATGGCTTAAAATCTGTACACTAAATGCTAATACATTATGAGAGATATAAACTTGGAAACACTGCCTATAAATTTATGTAGCAGCACAATACAGCCCACCAGATGAGAAGTGTATTGTAACCGATAATCCTGCACAATCTCATGTCCAATTTTTGGCGAATGAGCAAATCTAAGATACTACCATTTAAAGTTCTTGATGTTAAATTGAGTTCCATCTGGACAGCACTTCAAAGTGCAAATTCATGCAGTGCATTTTTTCCTATCAGCTTACTCAAAGCAATAAAAGAAAACTTACTTTGAGTAACTTTCCTTATTCAAGATGGATCCATACTGGATTTTTTAAAAAACAAAAACAGAATTTACTTTTCTGTGCTTTGTTTTAGATATTTATTTTAATCGTATTTATGAAAACATTATTTTATGGCGCCAATCAACAATATGCTCTCCACAAAATTCTTTTCTTCTTAATTCCAATCAGGCATTTGTTTCACTTTTCACTCCATCCCAACTGTCTAGGGGCGAAAAGTATGTCGGGTGGTGGCAATGAAGAACATTAATTTACTAGAGGCATCTAAGATGAACCTTCTGTGCCCCTGGCTAACATCCAACTCAGCAGCTCATCAAACAAATGGTAAAAGACACATGGGTGAAAAGGCCGGCGAGCTTTTTAATGGCATGACCAAGAATTCTCTTTGATTAACAAATCTGTTAATGACCATCATTTTTCATACAAACAAAAAAGTGATTTCCTTTTCTTTTTATTTTTAAGTCATGATTTAGAATTAGGAAAATGCCATGTGAATCTGTACACAGCTTCTGTGTGATGCATGCCAAACTTGTGGCGCTAAGAACTGCCATGCATTTAAACCAGATTTTTACGGTTTTTACTTTTTTACTCTCATTTGCAACTGTACATTCTTGTTGTAATGTGTAAAACATTCTAAACCTGCTTTCAGAAAACCATAAAAAAGAAAAAGAAAATACAATGAGGTGGTTTATCATGGAATCGGACAATGTTTTGAATAAATAATATCATTAACTGATATCCTGTCTTGCCAGTCAGATACATTTGTTCTGTGCTGCGGAACACAGTGTTAATACAGAACTGCTCCTGGGTAGGACATTTATGATCTTAAAAAACATGCCCTATCACCCATTAACAATGCAAAGTTATCAGCAGTCTGCTACTAAATTCATTCCAAAGAAATACCCATATTGTTTACATTACACGTTGCCTTTCATAGGAGATATATATAGCATCCCGTTTTGCTTTGCTTTTCATTTATCAGAATAGGTGGCTCATGCTATTTTTCATCTCTTGAGTGAAACACATTTGGTTTTGCAGTTACTCTATATTTCAGATTAGCCTGAGAAACAAAGTTGTAAGAGATTATATACATTCCCAACTGACCCAAAGATTAATAACAGTCTATGGGAAAATTCACCCCACAAAATTTCCCCAAAGCCACCCAGAAATCTCTTTCCCGGTCTATAGGTATTCTGCCACCCAGGTTAGCAAATTCTTCCTATTCCCATTCAGAAAAATAAGGAAATATGGCATTTTGGATCTAAAAAGTTAGTTTCTCGGGGTGCATAGTAACATAAAAAGATGATTATAGTAAGCATGGGAATGAAGTTGCTTAACCTCCTGGGTCCATAACCTTCGTCTCATATTTACAACTCCAGTTGTATACTGTATTATATAGGAATACATATTCTGCTAAATGTACCAATCCAAACTGCAAATTACAGAAAAACTCCACCAAGAAATAATTTTGTTTCTATAACCCCTGCATAAGGTCTAATATAATTCAGTGACTCTTGCTACTTTACTATATTTCACAACTTCTTACCCATTAGATTTTTGGTTTTGTTGATGATAGAAAGAGAAAGGTGGCATTGTGATATGTGCTAAATTCTGGGAAAAGGGGTGTGGGGCAAGATAACTACTTTCTATGGCACTAACTCTATATTACCCTTTGAAACAAAAATTGTAATTCTATAAGATAAATGCAAAGATTCTGACACTAGGACATCCTTGATAGATGGCTGTCTACTGTCCAGTTTCCTCCAGCAAAGGAATATCCCAACCATCCAGGTACAGTCCCAAATCCACTCCCAAATTGCTCTGAGCATTAAGAAGTTCCTCCAACAACACTGTCTCCTTAGCTGAGGGAATCTAGTCTGATCAGCAGAGAAGAAGGCTTTGTCCTCACCTTGAGAAATTTGTTTTCCACAATCCTGACTAGTTGCATGGGTCTGCTCTCCAGGCAGCCAGTATAATTTTTAACAAATCTTTTCTTCCTTATAATCTAGCCTTTGGGCTATTGATCTGAAATACGTTTCACTCTTATATCAGGGATGTGTGGGGTGAATCTGTTCAGAATCCACTGTTGGCTGTCTCCTCCGTTTTCAACTTTTTAATGATAATTGCTGGAGTTGTCGGGGGGGGAAAACAAGTATGTACTGGACTGCACCTCACAATTTTGAGTGCCATTTAAAAGATTACTTGCCATTTAAAATCTACTTGAAGCTACAAGGCTTTTGTCTACACAGAGGGTTAAAAGGAGCTTCATTACCAGTGATTGCTTTTCAAAACACTCATCACCCACCCACCTGCATCCACCCATCCCTATCCACTATAATTGTATTATGGTGAAGTGTTCTTCCCATTTCTTTTGATCAGCACTGTTGCTTATGAAACTAAAGCATCGCCCATACACAACAAGGAAACAGAGATGCAAAAGAAAATAATATAATGGGGAAGGAAAACAATAACAACAATGAAGGATGTCCAGAATGGCTGATTACTGAAACAGATAATGGAAAATGAGGGGAAGTGGGATGGGGTACCAGGAGTTCTGAACAGAAACACACAATGTTATATTGTTTAAAAAGTAATATAAAGAATGTATCTGTGTGTTTTGCTTAAGTTGTTATAGAAATTAATTTTCATGGAAATCTCAATAAAAGCTATGCTGTTTATATTTAATTCTCACAAGCTCTTCCTGGGACATGAAGTTGGTTCTTAATCTGTCGCTGTGTTGAAACAGATGGGAAGAATGAGTTCATAATCAGATGACTGGGGCATTAAAGCAAGCAGCATATTAAAGGTGCTACTGTTAGCTGGATAATGCCCCCAACCAATTCTAGCCCTATTGTTCATGCTGACTCACACAATAATCAAATGGCAAAGATCTGACTAGGTTACAGTAAAAATGTGAGGTCTGTGGAGGTGCTGAAGTCCGAAAGCCTCCTCAGACAATCACCTTGTTTTCAAAGTCCTTTTACTTTACTTACTCATCTTTTAGCACACATTTCCTGATTTCCCCTCTCCCCTCTCCTCCTGTCCCAATTCTACTTCCCTTTTTGACTCCCAAAAATCATCTCAACTGAATCTGCAGAAGACACTCCCCATTTTTAATTAGCAACAACAGGAAAGGAAGTGAGCAAGTATAGCAAGAGAGAGAATTTCTGTTCCTGCTGCTCTCACTGAATAATTAGAAAGAAAAGACAGAAATAGGTTTGGGAGCTAGAGATGGTTTGAGAACTGAGGAGGGCACAAAATTTAAAAACCTGCCAATCATGTTATTAATCCCGGAATTATTCCTGTATGCTTCTATTATATCTGTTCATTTAAAAAAAACATGCACTTGTAATATAAGTTACCTGGCAAAGGCTTGGTCCCAAAAGCCAGGTTAGAAATGCACTAAATAGTGTAAAAACTGAGGCTGCACTACAAACCTGTGTAGATAACATTAACAGGGATCACACCATCCCTAGTTAATACACCAATTTAATTTATAAATGTAATAGAAAAGTGTAGCATCAATCAACAGGTCTGAAATACAAGTACTTAGGAGCAATAATCACAGCTTGTCCTCTGTAATTAATATCATTGTACTAGCTCTGAAAAATGAATGGGATGAATGCATAATGTACTGTGATGCTAAGGAAATAGATTAATTGGAGCTGTTTCATATGTTCAGGTTCTGGGCAAAAAATAATATCAGAGTCAGCAATTATAAGCAAAATGCTAGAAAAAGGAAATATGAAGGAACTATGAATTCTTGAGGACATAAAAACAGTATTCAGGATTTAAAGGACACAATGAAGTAGATATAACAATCTGTAACTCTAAGAAGAAATATAAGTGCTTTTTGACTTTAGAGTGATGCTTGCTTACCGTATAGCATGGCACCATAAGTAACAAGAGCAACTAGCAAACCATGAAATCTCATTTTTGGCCTGGAGTTTTGATCATAGTCCTGACGGAATATCTCTAAAACGAAGCACTCGTTCCACCAGGATTCACAGCTGTCTCAATCACCACCAAGGACTAAAGCTGCACACAGCTCAGGCTTGCTGCTATGACAGCAGTATTATTTCTTGTGAATGAAAGTAATATTAATTTGTCCCTATGCTGCCTTTTTTCTGCTCATGATCAACACTTATGCTTGATACATATTCAGGTAAATATGTACAAATGTCTTAGAGGAATATTGATTCCTACAGTTCCTCATCCTGCATGATAATTATATTTACAGCATACAGTACATGCTATTGATTCTGTACTTTGTTTCTTTTTATGTATCAAGAGGTATAACATGTTTGTGCCCAACACTAATACTATTTGGAGAGCAGATTAAAACTTTCTTGCTCTTCCAGTATTGCTATACATATACACTGATATATGACATATTTAAGAATTAGAGTTGTATACCAATAGAATAAATCTGCTTATCACATATCACCCAATTAAAATAATTTAGGTCTCCTAAACAGTAACTATTTCATTTACAATGAGCAATGCTTGACCACGGGCATCTCTAGACAGAATAGTACTAATTCTGGATTAAACCAGAAAGTAATATTCTTATCACACTGCGTGGGGGAGGGCACGGCAGAATTGTGGTTGTGTATGAGTAGAATGAATGCCTCCCTGCCTCCTACCTTGTGAGGTCTAGGACACAATATGTCAAAATGTTCTATGTCCAAGAACTTATAGCCACTGGTTCAAGCAAAAAGTAATATGCGGGTCTTTCTTCCCTTTTCCACATTTGGGGTACAGAGGAGGGGGAGAAGGAAGAGGAGGAGGAGGAATGAGGTGAGAAAGACTGTTAATTCTGTTTTTGAACCATTTTTCTTACTGGAATCAGGAACATATATAGAAGCCTTCTATACCCTACATCCCATTTCTCATATGGTCAAAAAAAAATCATAGGGATAACACTCTGAAAAACTGACCAGAAGGGGAAGGGAAAAGCCTCCTTTGTTCAGACTTGTGCTCAAATTTATACCTAATGTTTAAATAGCATCTTGATTTTGAGATAAGAATTAGCTGGCGCAGAGAGTAGTTTATACTATTCATTTTTCCTGCATAATATCCAGGTTTCTGAATTTATGGGAAAGGGTTCATTTTTGTTTAATAAACCACAGATTAATGAGTGCATATATCAGTTGGCTGGTTTCATATATTGTGCTAAACAATAAATGATTGCTTACTGTCCTTAGTGGCTGGGTTCACAGAAGTAACCCAAACAAGCAAACCATATTATGACTTAGCACAATATGTGAGTGAAGCCAACATATAAGCATGTTTTTTTAAAAAACCAAATAAACATAAAAAGAGGGTCCTGATATCTTGCCCCATCATCCTTTGCTTATATGAAAACAAAGGTCTAAAGTAGTGAGGCTCTTGAAGTAATCAATCAATGTTGTAGATCGCACCAGTAAGCTTCTCACTTTTTACTTTTTTACTACCAAGCACAAAAGATGATCAAGATGATTGACAGCTAACTTCTAATGGTATGAGCACATCCCTATTTTATATGTGAGGTCTAGGATTGAATAGGCCAAGATGTTCTATGCTAATAATGTCCTTGCAGAACAATATGGCCAAGTTCAAAGAAAGGGTTCAGTCTTCTCTTCAGATATAAATCCCAACATTTACATGAGATATTCAATATTAAACTCAAATAGCTGTCAGAATAATAAATTCTATCAACATAAGCCTTATAATTTTTATGCTCCTACATCTCAAAGGGGGCTACTCATGACTACAGAAATATTATTTATAATTGTCCCCTCAAATCCTGGATGAAATCCACTAATTCAGCTCCTATCAGTGGTTCCCAACTGGCAGAGTTTGGCCAGATTCTAAGGCAGTCTTGTTTATTAACAAGGAAAAGAACCAGGTTAGATTAGATGTTCTTATGGATCCCTAGATGCTCTCTACCTTCCTGTTTTTCAGACATATCTAGGCATCATTTGTCCATCTAGCATTATTATTCATCTAAATTTACAGGGACCATGCAGGGTTCCAGTCAGAGGTCTTACTATTTTCTATCTTTCGAATACATTCAAATAAAAAAACTTCATTCAAGTAATTTGAGCCTATCTATATGCAAGACATGTGCTCTGCCATGAATCTCAGCCCCTTTCCACTACGATGTGGTGAATATCTAGTGAAGGACTGAGGAAAGAGGTTTATAATGAGGGCAGGTGGAAACGTTAATGAAGGGAATGGGGAGGATAACATTATTTGTGTAAACATTTAAACAAACAAAGAAATGAAAACCAGAAATTATTCAAAAATAAAAAGCAAAGAACTTATTCAAACTATACTTATTCAAACTATATCACCGTTGTGGCCTTGGAAGCTAGAAATAGCCTGAAGTATGACTGGAAGGATGTTGCATACTATGGGTTCCTAGAGTTGCATAACAGAAAAGTCTGGAGGTTATGAGGCAAAAGGAAAAACACAGATATATATTAAAAAGGGAAGAAATATTGTAAAAGAGTGTTTCTTATCAAAAACTCATTGCAATTGTGTCTCAACTAAAATCACACTGTAGTTCCAACTGATGTAAATGTACACAAAAAACTAACCTGGGTTGTTTCTATTGTTATTTCTTTGTTGTTTCACCAACATGATCTTACCCAAACAAAGACTTGTGACTTATATTACTCTTAGCCCTGTCCTGGAATTCTACTCTAAATTTTAACAATCCTCTCACAGAACCACAAGCTCCATGTTTTCTGAGGTGTATATCATAACAACCATGCTATTGATTAAATAGTGTATTCTAGACATTCTCGTAATTATCCTCTATTTAAAAGATGGGCATGAATAAAGCAGTTATGAGAGGAGTGGCGATAAATTATATGGCGAATAAAAACAAGACACAGCGAAAAGTATTAGAAATGGAATATGAAAACTTGGAGATGAAACTACAAGAAGAACCAAAATTGAAAGAGATAAAAACAAGAATGGACTTAATAAAACATGAAATAAATTTGCTGGAAAAAGAAGATTTAGCCCAAAAACTGAAAAGAATAAAACAAAATGTATTTGAGAATGCCAATAAACCAGGAAGATGGCTAGCCTGGAAATTGAAAAAACAAGCAGAAAAAAGATGGATCACTAAGCTACAAAACGAACAGGGGGAAATATGTTATCAAGAAGAAATGAAAAGGAATATAGCCCAGAAATTTTATGAGGACTTATATAAAGAAGAAGAACATGTAACAGAAGAAAAAGTGATAAAATGTTTCAAGAAAGCGTATCTTCCGAGAATATCGGAAGAAGAAAAAAGCCTATTGAATAGAAGTATAAATCTTGAAGAAGTGACCTGGGCAATAAATAAACAAAAAAATAACAAGGCGGCTGGTCCAGATGCATTCCCTGCTGAATTATACAAAATTCAACAAGAAATATTAGACGGCAGATTACTTAAATTATTTAACAAAGTCCTGGATAAGGCAAAGATTCCAGAATCGTGGAAGGAAGCAACGATTACGATTATTCCAAAAGAAAAAATGATCAAACAAAGATAGGAAATTATAGGCCAATATCTCTATTAAATGTGGACTATAAAATTTTCGTAACTATAATAGCCGAAAGATTCAAGAAAATACTAAATAAATTTATACACACAGACCAAAATGGCTTCCTTCCACATAGACATCTTAGCAATAATATTAGGACAATTTTAGACATCATAGATTAATTATGAAGAGCATAGTGGAGAACAGGTAGCATTATTATTCCTGGATGCTAAAAAGGCCTTTGACAATGTAAAATGGAGTTTTGTTCTGCAACAAATTAAGTATATGGATTTTGGGCAAAAATTCCTAAATGTAGTATCAGCAATATATAATAAACAACAAGCTAGGATATTGATAAATGACCATACAATAAATAAATTTGAGATACAAAAGGGAATGAGGCAGGGATGTCCATTATCACCATTATTATTTATTTTGACTTTAGAGGCACTAACAAGAATAATTAGGAAAGAATCGGAAATAAAAGGACTAAAAATAAATAAAGAAGAATATAAATTACAAGCCTTTGCTGATGATTTGGTTTTTATTTTAGATGATCCGCAAAATTCGGGACCAAAATTGATACAGCAATTGGAGGAATTTGGCAAAGCGGGCTAAAATTAACAAGGAAAAACCAAAATACTTACCAAAAATATGACAAATGTACAAAAAGAAAATTTAACAATGATAATGGACATTCAGATGACAAACAAAATTAAATATTTGGGAATCGTAATTTTGGCAAAATGTATAACTCTCACAGAGGACAATTATACCCCACTAATTAAAAAAATAACTGAAGATCTTAGGAAATGGAGCAACCTAAGACTTTCCCTTATGGGGAGAATTGCATCTATAAAAATGAACATATTACCAAAATTATTGTTTTTATTCCAAAACGCTCCAGTAAAATTAGAGAAAAACTTTTTTAATCAATTGGATAAGCTAGTATCAAAATTTATATGGCAGGGAAAAAAGCCCAGAATTAGACTGAAATTGTTGCAGGACGCTACTGAAAGAGGAGGATTCGGCCTAGCGGATTGGGAAATATATTACAGAGCGGCCATTCTGACCTGGGTTAAAGATTGGATAAGTGTTAAAAATAAAGAATATTAACATTAGAAGGATATAATTTACAGGCAGGGTGGCATGCCTTTTTGTGGCAGGACAAACACCAAATTCATGGTTATTTTCAAAGGCATAAAATTAGGCAGACCTTACTAAATGCATGGAATAAAACTAAATGTCAATTCTATGTTAAAATTCCAACTTGGCTATCTACATCAGAGGTGTTAATGTACCCACATTTATTGCGACAAGGACAGGTCATTACATATGAGGACATATTAGATGAGAAGGGGGAGTTAAAAACAAGACAGGAGCTGAAGGATTTGGGATTTGACATAGAATGGTGGGCTTATTTACAATTACAGTTGAGGTATACTAAGGATATGAAAGAATGGGGTATTAGTAAATGTAAAACAGAATTAGATAAAATATTATTAGGAGCGGATGAGACATTGATTTAAAAAATTTACAAAGTATTATTGGTATGTAAATTGGAAGAGGAAAAGGTGAAAGAAACGATGTTGGCCTGGATGAAAGATTTTGGGTATAGTATAAATTTGGATGACTGGCAAATTTTATGGGACAGGAACAGGAAAATTACCTTGGCGGCATCATATAAAGAAAATTTACATAAAATGTTTTACCAGTGGCATATCCCACCATCAAAATTAGCAAAAATGTACCCGAAATTATCCCCTAAATGCTGAAACTATAACAAAGAAATTGGAACATACTATCATGTATGGTGGAAAAGTGAAAAAGAACAAATATATTGGCTGAAAATTAGAAACTGGTTAGAAGAGATGTGTAAAATTAAAACAGAGTTTAGACCTGAAATTCTTTTATTGGGAATAAATGTGGGGAAATATAATAAAGAGATAATATAGTTCATGTCACCACTGCTGCGAGACTAGCTTTTGCCCAAAGATGGAAAGGAAGTGATATGCCAGAAGAGATGGAAATAATTAGAAAAATTTGGTCATGTGCTGAAATGGATAGAGTAACTCAAGAATTAAAAGATAAGACTGAATCTGATTATTACAAAATTTGGGAGAAGTTTTACCACTGGTTTAAAAAAAAAAAGGAGTAATTGTATTAATGATTATTAATATTTATGTACATATGTAAATTTGTATTTTTTGTTATGTATGCACCACGTTCATTGTTTTTAAATGTTTTTTTGTTTGTTGTTCATTAATAAAATTTATTTAAAATTAAAAAAAAGAAAAAGAAAAGATGGGCATGAGATTAACAGTGTATTACCTTTTTAAGATCATCTTCTAATACAATATAAAAAATAGCCAACATCTCTTTGTTGCAAGAACATTCACGGGTAATCTTGGGCCTTGAATTTCTATTGATAAAATAGTTATCACCGATATTTTCCTTTAATAATCAACCAGTTCTGAATTCCCACCAGGAAAAGTAGTAATATTAAATAGCCAGAATCTATTTATCTTTTACTAAGAAGTTGCAGGTGTCATTTTATTAAGTTTTACACAGCAACCAACATTAGTTTAAAGATATGAATGAAGGAAACAAGCTCCATTCATATTTCATAGAACTCTGCTTGACAATTGTGGGGTGAAAAGAAAACAAGAAAAGGGCATCTAGAACTAACAATAAATTGGCCTGATCTGCTCAAATCCTCCATTTCTTACTTTTCTATCATTGTGATTTATAGATTCACACAGATGGTGGGAAGAATATTATTCAGTACAATTACAAGAGGCAAGCATTCATACATTTCCTTTTTTTTCTTTGCAAGTCTCCATATCTAAAGCTAGATTCTTAGATATAAGTACTTAGTTATAATGTATTTCCTGATCATAATGGCAAGTTCATATAACTTTTCAGGCCAGAGCACAGAAGGGAGGGGTATCATGAACCCTCCCTCCAAATTAGCCAGCTTCAAAAGCTTTATCAAGATTTATCAAGCGCCAAGTTGAAAACCAAATAAGTTGAGAGGTGGCAAACACCGATGATCATCTGGCAGCTGGATTTCTAAAATAAGCAGGTACTCTCGTTGCAAGGCATTTAGAAATGGAAAGCCTGTTTTTATTTTAAAAAATTTAAAACTGCGTGTCCAACATATCCCAGAAGGAAAGGCAGTCCATGTTTTAAAATGCCTTATATCTGGATTTTGAAAAATACAGTGGAGCCCTATTGGTTGCCTAGGTCATTATTCAGGCTTTAGCTCTTTTCCTTGCACTTTTGCACTGTTTTTACCAATAAAGAGACCACGTAGAGCTCCCTGAGAAGCTTTCACTGCTGCCTTTACACAAAACACTACTTCGGGTGGATCTTAGCTTATGGGCATACTGCCGAGGGGGGAAACAACTGAAGCCTCTCTACTTCAGAGCACCCTGGAACACGGTCTCTCAATAAACTTAACCATTTCTCTTTAGCAGCCTTCTCAGGACTGCTGCTAAGGGATGCTATGCATCCAAAAGAAGCTGCAAAGGATGCAGCTTGTCTCCCCTTGGCTGCTATTGACTCTTCATATAACTATAGGCAGGATAGCAATTGAGGGGTCTGTGACTTTCTTTCTATCAATACACCAGCATTACCAGAGCTACACAAAAGCAGGCTCAGACAGAGAGAGAGAGAGAGACAGCAGGTGCCAAACAGGGACATCAATACATCTAGACCACCGAGAAGCTCACGCCAAGATTTCTCTTTCAGGTTCTGTGCAGCCCTTTAATTTCTCCATTGACTGGGGCTGATGTCTGCCATAAAAAGCCATCTCTCCTAGCAATCTCTCAGGGTTCTGTGGTATCGCTAACCAAGGAACTAAAGAAATGAGGATGAAGGAAAGAATATCAGGCACTAGGCAGGCTGCCTGAGTTGTTGCTTGGTGACCGGCAAAAGCAAGCATGAGCTGGCCAGGAGGCTCTCAGCCAGATAGAGAGCTGGGATTGAGACAGCATGGGCATGTGTGGGCAAGTGAAGCACTGAAGTACAACTAGCTGTTATATGCATATATTTCCGACACACAAGGCTGTGCTGCGGCATCTCGAGTGTATATTATACGCAGAGGTTTTTCCAGCCTGGCAAGATGGTAGGTCGGTAGGCCTAATGGACTGGCAGCAGCAGATCATTATCTAGCAGAAGACTTGCCTTCTTGGAATACCGGTTTTCCTTTGGTTCCTGGAGTATGGGTTTTCCCTTTTGGTCCTTTTCTGAGCATACCTGGTGACACAGGAATATCTCCCAATAGGCCTATAGCCTGAGCCCTGGATGGCGCTTTGGGAGAAGACTGAGCCCATGGAGGAAATGTAGTCCCAGGCCTATGTGGTCGAGATGGTGATGGGCTTTCCTTTCTGGATAGGGATTGGCTTTTGGGAGAAGCACTGAGGTTTCGTGGAGGGAGAACGGGGCTTCTAGCTGGAAGATGGGAGGCTTTCCTTGGGCTGCTCTTCAAGGAAGGGGTAGCAGGAGTTGGGGTTGCTTTCATCCGGGGATCACCAGCTATATTCCCAAATGGCCTTTGCCCCTGAATCCTGCAAGAAGCAAAGAAGGAGAAAGCACAATGGATTTTTCTTTTGTAAACAGGTCACCACAGTTATCTTACTGTAAAACTTTACAACATATGATAGAAACTAATAGTCTGTAACAAGTTAAAAAGGAAACATATGGTGGCCAAGTGCTACCGCATGCCACAACGAAGAAGAAGACAAGTTCGACTATCAACATACTCAGTCACAGGACTTCATACCTAAGTCTTAGTGCATTGTTTTTGCATATCAATACCAACTTCATATGGTAGGATAGCAAGGCTATCTCTTTCATCATATGTTTTGTGGGAGTTGAACAATGTACCCATACCCTGATGCACAAATGTATGCTTCTTTCTCCTTCAACAAAAGAGCCCCTACACATCTGGCATGGCAGCATTCAAAGTGATATCAAAATAGCAAAATGCATGCAGAGATGTCATCCTGCAAATACAAAAAATACTAGGGTGTTTTTGAGTCCTAATGTCTATTGTTAGTGTGTGACTCACATTTGCACTGTGACATGGTTATGTATATTTTGTCATTCTTGCCTTCTCTATGGATACCCATATTTGGACATGTTTATGCAGTGTTTGCTTCAGCCAAGATGTTATTTGCATGGTAAAGATGAGATGCAGGTTATGTTTTTGAAGGAACAGCATCATCTTTGCTGAAGGTCACATAAACCAAGCACAGAAGCCACTTCTGTTAAAGAAGCAAACACTACATACTGAGCATTTAAAGGTAGAGAATTTCTGTTTAAGATACTGGTTTCTTTTATTGAAGTATTTAAATGATATTTTTCATTTATTTTCTAATTCCCTGCCTTGTACAATATGTATTATTTGGAAGAAAGACAGGTTACACATTAAATGCACAAGAAGTGGGTTTTTGTTTCTACGAGGAGCAAAGGGGCTGAGCTCCATTTGGCAGCCAGTCCCCGAAGATGAGAGGGAGTCCTCTTGGCAGGCAGCAACAACTTGCAACCTTCCCTGCAGGCTTCCCCATTGACTTTCAGGGAATGCCAATAGAAAAGATTGTAAATGGTAATCACATGATCACAGGGTGCTTGGAAGCTGATCATAATTGTGAAAAAGGTTGCCAAGTGCCTGAATTGTGGTCATGTGATTAGGAGTGGATGTACCATGACATTTTATAGGATGTAAAACATTCCATCTGTGGCTGCAGTAATTTCAACCGGTAGTTAAATGACCAGTTGTAAGTTGAGGACTATCAGTAAGGAAAGTAAACATTAGAGAATGTAGATACAGCTACGTACTTTAACTAAGATAATAAAAATCATAGACAGTGGATACATATATTGGAACTGTTACCCACAACCTTATATATAGGAACGTCTAGTATACAATGTTAAGCTTGAAAAAAATCTCCAGTAGGGAATACTAAACTAAGAGGGCATAAAATAGGCTTACTCCTTCAGTTGTGATTCCTGCCTAAAATGTCCTTTTTTATATCTTTTATTTCTAAATACTCCCAAAGAATTTTATTGTGTTCCCATCTGGTTTGAAAAAGTTTCCATAACCCCAATGGAATCTCTTTTAAATGCAAAAATACCAACTTCCACCTAATTTTGAAAGCAAAGTCATGGGATGTTGGGGAAGGCTTTGTGGGCACCCTATTTTAAAATTATTGTCTAACATCATAGCAAGATTAATCTGGGAAAAAATGGTTGATTACAGTCTAGTGGATAGGCTGGGTAAATAAATAAAGAAGGAGCTGAGGAAATAGCAAGGGCAAAAGTAACTCTAAACCCAACTGCTTGCTGAATCTGAAAGTAGTACTACATACCTTATGGACCCAGCTGCATCACCGGTACTTCTACTTGGTGCTGCTGGTGGAAGGGCTGAAGGGCTCCCATATTTCAGTTCTATCGCAGGTGGCTTTACAGGTACAATGGGGCGAGGGATTCTGCTCCTTATATTTAAACTTCTCTCCTCCATCTTTACCAGGGAAATTCTCTCCTGACTTCCAATCTTCCTTGGGGTGAAATCATCTGAATCATGAGTATCTTCCTCAGAACCAGTGGCCGACAAGGTTTCTGAAGCCCGCTGCCTCTCATCGCTAGAGGAAGCAGAAGATGAAGCTCCAGAAGCTAACCTGAACAAATGGCTTTGCCTTTTCTCCATCACCAGCCGGGCCAAATCCTGCTGTTTCAGTCTCTTGTACAGCCTTTCTTTGCCGGAGTGTGAAGCTGAAACATCTGACCCAGTGTCTTCTTCAGACAGCAAGACAGGAATCCGGCTTCTATACCTTACATTCAGTGGCTTTTTGGAAGTTTCTGCTAAAATATGTGGAAGCAACTCTGGTTGTCTAAGGGATTCATTTGCAAGGGTTTTATTATCAAGGCCAGGTTCTTCTGAAATCAGCTTACTATCTTCTTCCACATCTGACTCGGGAATAAATTTGCCCTTAAGTTCTAGCTCCTCTTCTTCTCCCATTTTAACACCATTCAGGAATACCAGTTCCCCTGCAGCTTCAGAGGTGGTTTCAACATGATTCACTGAGAAAGCACAACTTTCCATTTCTCCCCCTTCCAACGCTGAATTCACACTCCCATTTTCTATTAGTACCTGATTTTCCTCTAATTCTTCCTCAATGATTATCTCTTCAAATTGCCCTGCATTAGAGTATTCCTCATGCCTCATAAGCTGGCCACTGGAAGACATGATGTTTAGATGTGTCTTTTCGGCAATATGGACAAACGTGCGCTCAACTTTAGTAAAAGGGGAGGAGGTTGTGGCCACGGACACAGGAGGCTTTGGTTCAGACTTGAGGATGGAAGACAATGTTCCTGGCTCAGATACATCGAGCTGGCTTCCCATAGGCTGAGGTTTCTCACTTTGAGGAGTCAGTGCAGCAAGAGTCCCAAGATCAATATCAGGAGCCAAGTCTGTATTCACAGGAGACTTTTTCAGGTCACCTGGCGAAAAGAGAACTAATGTTTTTGAGCCTTCCTCAAGTTCCAGGTCTCCTTCTGCAGCTGATGCTCGACCCTTGGATTCCTTCTGGTCATCTGCTAAAAGAGTGGATGGAGCACCTTCCTGACTACGCTCAGTACTTTTTTGACTAACATCACTGCTTGAATCACTCTGCATATCAAGTTCTTCCCCTAAAATATTAAGTTCTTCATCCTCCTCATCCTCCTCTTCCTCCTCTTCTTTTTCCTCCTTTTTTTCTTTGTATCTGCCATTTGCCAGCTGAAGATGAGCATTAGGTGGTTTACAAGGGGCAGTTAAGACAACATTTGAGAAATCCACTTTTTTTATTCGTTGGAGAATTTTGGATCTTTCCCTATTTTCTGATACATCCCTTTTGAAATCTTGGTAAGGCAAATTTAAAGGCACCACCCTGGGGAGACCATTCATTTCAAAAGGTTTCAGTGGGAATACCTGGAAAAAGACATACAAAAATAGTTGGTTATCCAGAATGTTAAAACTCTATAAGCAATGTTGTAATATCTGAAATTAGCCGGGAGAATTAAAACCACAAATGAATGGAGGCCAAGAGCTGGGGACCCTTTCCTGTCAGCTTCACACCACTTGGGCGAGGGGGGAACAGCATCTGTTTGGCCCTTGCAACAAGTAGAATCAGAGTGGAAAGTAGAAGGACTTGTCTCTTTTCATCCCTTTTGGTCTTATATCTTTCTCTCTCTGAGGGAGGAACCTTTGCCTTCAATGTGAATGTTACTTATGCACGGCTTTCAAAATTATGCAGAGACCAAGAATCACAGTTTTGTCAAATAACAAGAATTAATGAAGTTATGTTTGAAGAAACATGTTGCAGGGGAAAAAAATCTGTATTCACAAATCCCTTACCACATGATATTAATACCCTGCTTTAAAGCCCAAGGGTATCTACTGGGATGCCTGAAGAACAGTTGGTAGAATTCCCCCTCATTCTTTTTCAGTATTCCATCTTCAGTACCTAGATCTAATACATATAGGAAAGAAGGAGAGGCAACTGCCTCCCACTGATCCGATGCTGCTGCTACTAAAAACAAAACTTGCCCTTCACCTCCTACTAGTGTGATGTCTGATTAACACTCCTAAGAGGTAACAATGCAAAAGGTTATTATTCAGTAAATACCCTAGCAAACCTCATGGGTCATCCTGCAAACAAGAAAAACGTAACTGGAACAGAAAGAAAACCAGTTAAAAAGAGAATATACACAGCAAAGATAAACGTTATATGGGTTCTAGCAACACACAGTAGCAGGAAAGGTCATTTAATAAAAGGGAAACTGTAGAAAAAAATCAGAGATGTTCAGGGATAGCAGAAACATATATGACATTATTTTGAAGTGGAAATACTTCTATTTTTAAAAAAAAACTATCTGAAAATTGACGAATATATCATGAAATGAGTAGGAAGCAAATGTTACACAGGAAATAAGACTAGATTTCTGTACAGTTCACTAAGCATCAGTTAGACAATAACAAAAATTGCTTAATGTAACTGTGATTCTTCAAGTGATCACCTGTGCTTTCACATGTACAGGTGATATATTTCTGTGAAACTAATGCCACAAAATTTTAACAGCTACTTTCGATAAAATTTTAAGAAAGTGTGCCCTGCATTGCATATGCTCCAAGCAGTGGCTTCAGTTATACTTTTCATGTTATGTTATTGACATGTCACTTCAGCAGTTCTAAGTATTTGATAAATCAGGCATCATCCAAAGGAGGTGAATTGATCATATTAATGCATATAGCAGATAAGAATGTTTTGGAATATACATATATAACACCTTTGGTTAGATCTACTACATGGACATTTAGGATTTAAATACAATAGAATTCTAATATCCCTAGAAACAATTATATCAGGAAAATATGGAATGGAATGTCTAAAAATATGTTATCCTTTTTCTCATGACTCTAAGGGAAAATCTGACATTAAAAATTGGGAAGAAGATGGTGATGCAGAAAAATTAGATGAAAGGGAGAATATTGACTTTGGGCCAATTGATAACGATGAGGATTGATTTTTAACATACACTGTGCTAAGAGATAAATTTCATCTATCAGACCATGTAACTCAGTGGCAATATTTACAGCTGCAACATTTGTTAACAACATTGTTTGTACCAGCAACATTTTCAACTTCTAAGACATTCATATTACTAGAACAATTGGTTAACTCTTTTAAAACTAAAATACCTATTAGTTTCTACAGACATTTGTTATCAATAAATCCACTTGATATAAAGATGTTAAGAGATGAATGAAATAAAGAATTAAATTCCTATATTACATAAGCAATGGAAGAGTGTCTTAACTTCTATAGCAAGAGTGTCAGTGGATCTTAAACTATGATTTATACAATAATAAAATAAGAGCAGCGTGGTGGCTAGTGATGAAGATGCTTCCTTCCCACTGGAAGGCTGAGAATTTGATCCTAGGTTACAGCAGATGTTTCTCTCTTAGGGTGCAAAGAGAAAATATCTGCTGTGAGCCCTGCGTGGTGTCAGGAAGGGCATCTGGCCAATCAATGTTCAGCTCCATCCAGTCACCTCAACTCTATCCTAAATTAAGGGATTACAGGGTTACAAAAGAAAGAAAGGAGAAAATAATATCTAGAATTTATTGGGTTTCATTAAGTTTGTATAGAAAAGGATTGTCTATTTTGTTGAAGATGTAATAAGAGCAATGCTTCTTTAAAACACATGTTTTACATTGTCCTATACTTATTAAATTTTGGAAGAAATTAATGAACTAGAGAAATGTGACTATGACAAAATTTCTAGAGGATAATATTGCCTTGAATTACACAGTTAATATATGGAATTTGACAACTGAGAAATGTAAATGGATTTTTTGTGCCCTTATTATAGCTAAAGAACTGATATTACAGCTCTGGAAAAATAAATATATGGCCCTATTTACTCAATGGAATGAAGATCTGTTTATACTTGCTACTAGAGCAGATTGTCTATAGATGTGGAATTTGTATAAATAAATACAATGAAATATTGGTCTTATTTATACAAAATACAGTAGATTCTAAGATAGATAGATAGACAGACAGACAGACAGACAGATAATGCCTTTGCATAAAGTTTACATTAGATAATTATATATAGAATTATACCTGTTTACTGTTGTAATGAAATATTATACTTTACTTTTGTATTTTTTCACTTATTTTTAAGCATTTGGTTTTTTAAAATAATGTATTATCACTGTATTTTGTTCAATTTAGTTTCTTATCTCTATTTAAAAAAACTTTTAAAATATGAATGTGCTCTTGAATTATATAAAAATATTTGGAATCTATCGTATATTGTATATGAATTATACAAATACTGTGACTAGCATAGAGCAAATAGTATAATAATTCAATGTTAGACAAACAGTGTTCCCCCAAATATAGCATCTTTGGTTATCAACCTGAAACTGACTTACTATGAATGAACTGATACTTTATCAGTGCAATGGATATAATTGTTTATTTAAAAATTGGGCACAGAGGTGCAATAAAATATGTAAATTTCAAACATGAATGTACAGTGACCACTTGAAAAACACAGTTAACAAACAGTTCTCTTATCACATGTACACGTGAAATCCCCAGCCAGGCAAGGAGGAAGGATCAAGGAGGACATTAGCCTTGAATCATTGCGCATCCACAAGAGACCTTGGACTGATTCAGACACAAACACACTCACACCCTAAGTTCCTTGGGGCTTTATCTGTTCGTTCACAAAGGAAGGCAAGCAATCTGGGGAGATTCTTCTACTGTACGTAGAACTCAATAAAGTAATCAACTTGAACCTTTCACATGCAGATCTAGTTGCTTCCGCCTGACAATTACCAAATAGAATTTGGAGTTGGGACAGATGCTTTAGCAAAAAGTTATATAAAGTATCTCCCTGTGCAAAAGATGCATTGGTTTGAACAATGACGAAATCATATGTATGAAAGATTGGCGACAAACATGTATCACCAATTTATTAACTTCAATATTGAATTATTATAGAGGGAAGCAATGGAAGAAATCATAGCTGTGGTCAGTCTGTTCTGTGATGTTTGTATGTATGTATGTATGTATGTATGTATGTATGTATGTATAATAACAGAGTGGAACCCAGAATTATATTCTTTTTTAAAAAAATTATTTCCAGCAATATATTCTGTGTTGGTTTATCATGTTTTTAATGTATAAATACATTTAATGTATGCATCAGAGGTGGTATTCAGCCAGTTTTGACAGGTTCTAGAGAACCGGTAGCAGAAATTTTGAGTAGTCTGAAGAACCAGTAAATACCACCTCTGGTTGGTCCGCCCCCATCTATTCTCTGCCTCCTGAGTCCCAGCTGATCGACTGGGTCTTCTTTTGTTGCCCTGCACAGGAGAATGGAGCTGGAAAGCAGGTTAGTGGGGTGGGGAGGGAATGGGGATTTTACAGTATCCTTCCCCTGGAGTGGGGTGAAAAATGTCTTACAGTATCCTTCCCCTGCCACGCCCACCAAGCCATGCCACACCCAAGCCCACCAAGCCACGCCCACAGAACCAGTAGTAAAAAAAATTGAATACCACCACAGCACCAATCACTGCATGCATTGATGTAATATATAGATACATTTCATATACATTATGAGAGCAAGATAGGCATCGATGGTTTAAATGAGTAAGAAATTTGCTTATTTTGTTATATATTTAATTGTTTATAAATACATAAACTATAAACACATGCTCACACACACACACAAATTCCACTGAAAGTTTGCTTGGGAAAAAGCAAACACATTTAGACAACAGAGATATAACAATAAAACAAAAAGCAACAAAATATTAGGTTTTCATAAAGGAGATGAGGACATTAATCCTGTGGCTATTGAAAAGGAACTGAGGGATGGAAGGGATCTTTTACAAAACTAGATCCCCATATCTGTGATGCACAGATATCATAATAAAAACTATACCTTCATTTAACAAGGATGAGGAGTTCATTGCCAGATAATATGAGAGTGGTCATAGGTTATATAAGAGATTTGACAGAAAGGAAACCAATGAACTTATTGTACAGCATTTGAATAAGCTTCAAATTATCTTGGCGCAGATTTTGGAGATCATAGTTCAGGTACAGATACTTAAAGTATACTTTATACATTTAAAAGAGAAAGAATTAAGTAGTTGCTGAAATCTACTTGATCAGACAACATGAATAATATTCAGTAGTATGATTCTAAAGCAAAATAAGAACAAATAACAGGGAGTACACTCTCTGAAATCCCAGAGTCTCTTAGATACTTGTGGCAGGTAGATGTAACAGGTCTTACCTTCTTGCAGGGAAAAGTAGCAGCAGCAAACCAAAAAGCAATATGAGTGCTCTGATCATGACAAAAGAGTGATGACACTGTCCTCCACCTTTATCATATTGCAAGTATCTCAAGACCAAAAAAAAAATCTAACATGTGACCTTCAGCATGCATTGGGTCAATAATTTGGGTCAGATTCATGGTTGTCATGGTGACCATGAACTCCTGATGAGCCCCAAATTCAATACTAACTGAAGCAGCTTTATATCAGCTTGAGGAATTCAACTGTCAGGCCAGCAGTGGAATCCAGCAGCCCAGGTATGTGTCCACTTTAGAACACAAAGGCCAGTATAGCAGCAACAAATCTAGCTGCTGTCTAGAACCCCACCTCAGCCATATCTACAGCAGGGGTCTCCAATCTTGGCAACTTTAAGCCTGGCGGACTTCAACTCCCAGAATTCCCCAGCCAGCAAAGCAAAGCTTAAAGTTACCAAGGTTGGAGATCCCTGATCATTAGCTTCTCAGATAATAACTGCCACTCTTTTCTACTATCCTGAGGTCACAATTAATGCCAAACACAGAAACAAGGTTGGGCACATATCTGAAAGAGGAATCTCCCTGACTGGCCCTCCAAGTCTCAGTAATACATGGGAGTCTCAACCTTTGATAGGAAAAAACATTGTCCAAATGAATGCAATTGTACTTATAAGGAATTCCTGTATGCATATTTTCAAAAACGGGGGTTTTCAATTGCAAAGATATCTTTGAGAAATGTGCAATTTGCAGTTAAAGATGGAAACTTTGATCTTCATTATGCTTTAGATCAGAATGTTTTACCTTTACACTAGTACCAAACTCGGATACTCTTGCTTAACATAAATTATCCTTCCTGGACCCTTTTGGAATATTATTATACAGAAGTTTTTGTTCATTACATAGTTTTGGGTTAAACTATAACAAATATATTCCTGCACCATCAGTTAAAAAACTGTGGTATACTATTTCCAAAAATTGTATTTTGATTCCTCTTTTCATGTCAAACAAATTGATTCTAGGATTAAACCATATCTTAAAATTTATTTTTAAAACTGTTATATAAAAGATTTGGATGGATATGATATTTACTTTACAGTTGGGTGATAGTTTTTCTCCTTTTTTTCTGGGTTAACAAGATAAATATCATTTGTCCATTATAATTTACTAGCAATATTTACAATTGTATTGACAACTGCAGCTTGTTCAGCATTAAAAACACCTGCTGTATTAGAAGTTAGCAGTTAGTAGAAGTTAAGAGTCTTCAATTCCATTTGGATACTCCTGTAAAAATTGGAGAGTGGCAGAGATGTTACTTTTTGAAGAAAAAAAAATTACAGCAGAGGAATGCCAAAATAACAAACCAGGAAATTACTAGAAACATTTATGCAGGGCAGTGCTATTCTACTAAATTCTGGAAAAACCTTCCCAAAAATCAGCAAAGCTGCATTATAGTTGAGTCTACACTCAACACTTAGCAGATTTCTGTTTTCAAACATTTGATCTTTGAAAAACCAGCATACACCTTTATCCACACTTGAGGAAATATTGCTCATAAAATTGTGTAAGTACAGCAAGTCTGTATAGTTGATCTTATCTGATTTCCAAAAGCAGGTTGTATCTGATTAGTGCCCAAATAGGAAACATCAAATATATCAACAAGACTGAAAACTGAAAAGACATCTGAGATGAAGCCAGTATCAAACCACCTCTAAATGACCTGACCATGTCAGTGACATTGCCAGGAATCAAGCTTCATTTATGCATCAATGCTGCATTTATGCATTTTACCCTTAGCTAATGTATCATGTCTGGTCAGCCCACACAATGTGTTTTCCTGCTACAATGAATCTTGATGCCCTGGCATGCTTAGTGGTTGTTGCTCTCTTCAGCACTGCCTTAGTCAGTATTATATTTCATTGCCCTCCCCATTTAGAAAGATTGGTTAACTCCACAAGCATCAAACCATTGTTTTTTTTAGGCTGACATGTTTCTACACTGGTTTCTCTCCATCCCAAGGCCTAATAGGAAGTCAGAGAAATGAGGGAGAACAAATCATAATACAGAGTCTAAAGAAGGACGTTCAAGAAAATCTATCCTCTTATGCTAATATATAAGATGTAACATTTAGGCTAGTAGAGCAGGATATATCCTTCTCGCTATTAAATCCAAAATGTATCCCTCCCTTTCACTAATAAAAATCCTCCACAATGATAATGCCAGGTAAGGAGAGTTTGCATCTGGATTTGAAGTCTACATTACAAGAAGAGCGATGGTCCAGTGAAAAATGAGATTAAAAAAAAACACTGCCACAAATTATGCCTTTGATTCTTTAATAAGGTTTTGGTAGTATACAAGCTTTTTTTCCGATTGTCTGGATTAACATACATGGATTTAAAAAAGGCACAAAATCCATTGCACAGCTTCGTTTTTTTTGTTTCTTGTTTTGTTTTAAAAGATGAAGTTGCTTGTTATTTGTGATTTCAAGTGTAGGATCTTACAGTACTCTGCAGCATTTACAGCATGTTCTACATACAAGTAATTCAGTGCATGCTTTTATACATAAGATAGAATTTCAAGTTCTGTGTTGCCATTAGTCTTTCTATATACAGAAGTAATACAGTGCTTTTATTTAAAAAAAAAAGCTTCAATTTTTTTTCTTACATGCTTGGTTTGCCCAGGGAAATAGTGCAAGCATATTATACAATGTCAGTACAAAAAGGTGAAAGGCAGGGATGCAGAAAATTATCTTCAGTTCTAACAGGCAACAGACACAAAGAATAAAAAGGCTCAGGGAAAACAAACTTTTGAACCCCTTCTGGTAACTCGGTCCTTCCAAATTAATTCCTGCTATGCCACAATAAAGTTATACCTCATAACTCTCCTAGAAAGGGTTTTAGGCCTTTTCAGTCGATGCTAAATATACATGTATCAGTCTGCAGTAATACCGGGATGATTCTAATTCCTGAGGTTTTCATTAAAAAGATATTTAAAATATTAAGAATTGGCACTCCATATAAGAAAAAAGCAACACAAAACAAACTTGGATGTTTGGGAAAACACACCAAGATAGTATGCTGCCATAGGACAAAAAGCTGGTGCAAATGTAATATGATATCTTCACTGCTGGACCAAGCATTCATTTTCTAACATGAATCCCATTCTTTCTAAATTTCTTTTTAAAGAGCATCCAGCAAATACATCAATACTGACTGACACTCTGGTTTAGTTGAGACGTGATGAGCCTTAAAATTAAAGATTTGACATTAGAAGTCCATTGTATGCACAGTTGAGGCCCCAGGACTGCGTGTCACACTTTCACCCCTGCAAGTTTCCAGTGTTTTTTCTAGAAGCCTCAAAAACTACAATAGAAGAAAACTACATGACTAGGGAATAATTATATTAACCACATTTATTTTTTATTAAATTTAAATGGAAATGAAATAAAATTCAGCTTATGTTGTCGCCTCATCTTTTTGGAATGTGACTTCTGGTCTTTATGCTTGGAACAACAGAGGAGAGGTTTTGATTGCACAGCCAGAGTAAGGTGTGTGTGTGAGAGAAGGACGAATTTACTCTAGAGAAAGAGAATATGATTCCACCATTAAGCCAAACTGTAGTTAGAAATTAGTTCTTTGTATGCACACTGATCCTATAAAATCATCACTGCTGCATTTCTATACATATTGGGACCAGCGTGCAAACAGAAGAAGAAAAAAATAGCCAAGCCTTCTCGCCTTCAAAATCTTAGTACTGCCAACTGCTGACCCACAATAAACAGTAGCAGCAAATGTTTGGGCTTAGGATAAGGCAAAAGAAAGATACTCTAGTCCCTGAGGGTGCTAATGATTATGAGAGAAAACTAGAAAGCCCAAGAAACACAACACAAGTTACATCAAGTGATCTCAGGCATAAGAAATTAGAAGATGCCTTAATCCTGAGAAATGCAGATGTATTTCAACAAATAACAATCCAGCTCCCACAAGAATTAACAAGCAAGAGTTTAGTATATCCTGAAACTGGTATAATCATTTGCAGGCAGAATATGTTATTCATTTAGAACTTGCAAATCTACAATTTCAAAATGTTGTTAAAGATTTTGTAGGATATCTGCTTTGTAAAATACAAATCCAGACCTTGCATGATTGCACTGTAATATGTCCATTCTCATCAACTTAGTTTTCTAAATTCTGGACATGTGTATTGTTTAATGGCTTTCAGAAGCTATTCCTCCATTTATAGTTTTTTTGTAAGCTAGGGATAGGTCCCAATATGTTTTCTGTGTACCTGATTCATCCACATAGCCTTGCACCATGATAGCAACCATGACTATCACTAAAGTACACTGCAATCTAGATTGTATGAATCAGAAGCATTGAAATTAACCCCTTATGAATATGCCTTTCATTCAGTCAATTCTTTTATTTTGAAACTCTTCACATATTGCTATGGTTCTACCTGCACAGGTTTTTTTTTTGGAGGGGGGGGACATAGGAAGACAGAAAAGAGGAGAAATTTCATTAACTATCTTTGTTCCAATCTTGGGAAGAAGTAATAAACTGTAATATATTCTGAAAATATCAGTATATTTTTGGTACAGAGATAAGGCCAAATATAAGCAAGTTCTGTTTTTTCTCAGGAAGGACCAAAGTGAAGGGGCAAGTAAGTGTCCTTTGAGCATCCTTCTTATTCTATTACATGGAACAGCTTTTGCAATGTAAATGCATTTTATGTTTAGAGATCGTTTGCCTGCATTTGTGATGATTTATTGATAAGGAAGCTCTGTGATTTATTACAAAGAAGATATAATTAAGCTAGGTACACTGAAGAGACAGGATTCAACAGAAAGCATATACATTGTTTAAAAAAAATAGATCATAAATTTGATTCTGAATGTTAAATTACATGCAGGTTAATGCAAAAATGGAGATCAACTTTCAACTCCAAGTTACATAATTATAGCAGCTTGTGTTTTTTTTACATTCATTATATCATTTTTTTCAGTAGTTTGAATACTACAATGACTACCAATACATCAAATGGAGTGTTAAAAACATTTACTATAAATGCGATCCTTGTGCTGTTTGTGAAACTGCTAAAGCAGAACTAAATATTATCATGATTCAATATACAGAAGTCTGACAATGAAAGGAGCTTGACCAACTGTTACTTCATAAGTGTTACCAAAACTAGCAACAACAACAAAAAAACTCTTTACCAGTTTCATATCATTGTGGGGAAAGACAAAATCCAGGAAATCATTTTTCAATACTATGTAGCTTCTATCAAAAATCTTTGTTAAATAAGGTAACATAAATTGCAGGCTGTACAAAACTGCACAAAAATAAAATTATGAAAACCTAACTCTTTAAAGTGATTGACTTTGATCTGGAAGTACAAAGCCAAATGCCTTAATCCAAATCCAGATGCAATGGGGAAGCTGCACTTCAACAACTTCAGCTCATTTATCAGCACAGGCTTGTGCTTAAGGAAGAGATAGTATTTGATAGTAGTGACTTATAAAAAGGAAGCTTTATAAGCATTTCAGAAGCAAAATTATCTACATGTCATGAATAGTATATTATTTTGTTTCTTCTAAAAACTGCCAAAAGTAGTTTTCCATTTGATTGAATTTCTTTGCAGTGTTAATTTCAAGATGAGACCTCATATAATAAGGCATTTCTCAACTTGTACTATCATAAGCTCAGACCCAACCCACTGAGAAACAACATAACAAAATCTGCATAAAATTATCTGATTTTGATCCTATGCTACTCTTTCAGTTGTTCAATAGATCGAAGACCAGAAGAAATAATAATGGACAAGATATATAATCAAAGATGAGAGTGTCATTTCATGCTGAAATACTAAGGAATTACTCAAAATGGCAGGAGTGATTCACCAATAACCACAAACATTTGATGTTGGGTCAGTGAGGAAAAATATTTTAGAAAAGGGGAGCTGTCCAGTATTTTTATCTAACCCAACATCTGGTAGAAGAAAAATGAGTACTTTTTTTAATGTACAAATTTGTTGGGGGGGAAATGACCATAAAAGCAAAGCCCTAATTAAGGTTGGTATGGTAGATTATACCCAATGACTGTGTCAAGTCCTGGAATACAACATACAAAATAAGCTGGGATATGCCCAGTATATGTGCATATATTGCATCTTTAAAGAAAATCTCTAGATACCTACATTGAAAATAATCAGAAAAGTTAAGATTGGTTTAAGTTAAAATTAATTAATTATCTGATTTGTTAGGATTTCTAATATATTTATACTAGAAATAACCCACTTATAGAAGTCGGTTTGATCCCAAACCCACAACATATGAATACACAAGGTAAACTTTTCCCCTGTGATTCTAATATTCTTATACTAAGGGATTTAATTAAGAATAATGGCAAATGAGGGAAGCATCACTAATTCAGTAAGGAAGAAATGAAAGTGCATGACTATAATCTCATTTTTAGACATTCATATAAAATGATAAAGTATTATAAAGTTTTGACTATTTTATGTGAAAGACTGAAAAATAGAAGCCAGTTCACAAATCCATAATAGTGGATTCACAGTATTGGATCTATGAAAAATTCTATAGATATGAAAAACAAGATCTTGACCTTCTTTGGAAATGACTGGATGTCTTTCCCCACAATCGGAATAACATCCTTAGAGCTTAAACCAAATCTAGTTTGTACTCATCTTTTCTTGTATCATCTCTAGAATATCAATTTTCCTATGAGGCCACAATCTATTACTGATTGGTGTTTAGCAGCAGCATAAACAGCTTTGAATGTAACCCTATTTTACTATCACAGATAGCAGAACCAAGCTTTTAAAAACCACTATGGAGCAGCTGTGTTAAATAAATAAATACTATGTGTGTACTGCATATATTGTGCACATGTTTTGTAAAGCACTTTAGAACATTTTGGATGAAAGATACTATAAAAAGCCAATATATTATCATATATACATCATTTGCTTATTGAATCACCTACCAGCCCAAACGATTGAGTGTGAAATTGTATTCACAAACATTGTGATTTATAAGAAGCAAGCACCTTTAAAAGGAGGTTGAGAATTAAAACTATTATTGTAAGAAAAAATAGCCTAGAAACAGATTCAGGAATATTCATGCAGAATTCTAGAGATTAATGTAATAGGGGTGGAAACATCCCTAAAGCGAAATTTGGAAGAAAGAAAACAGATACAACAGATACGGAAGAAAGGAGAACAGAAATTGTGAGAACGTAAGTTGAGGAAAACTAGACAAAAAACCATGGATTGAGCATGAGATAAAAGGAAAGAAACAAGAAGAAAGTCTAAGGAGAAAAAGGAGTTCATTTCTACTATTCAATGAAAAAAAAGCCTTTTATAGGCCAGTGTGCTCTTAGAGAGCTATGATTTTTGTCTTAGATTTCAAGAACTCCAGTCACTTTCGGCAGTTTTGAAAAAAAATAACATGGTAAATCAGTTCATAGACAAAGGTGTTATACATTATGAAACACAGAGCTAAGAATCCTATACAAAAGATTTTATCAATTATATTAAGATCTGGAAATCTTAGAAATTGAACTCAAAAAACTAGTTTTCAATTAGAGCAGCATAATGGGTTCAATCTCCATTCATTACAAATCAAGGTTGCATCAATGAGGTATTTTCAACATAGTTGATTGGCTATTATCATGCAGCTGGGGATATTTTAATAACATACCACATTGTGATCAATGGAACTGTTTCCCCACTTTTAATCATTCATGGAATAAGCCTCAAGGAATAAATTTCTCATATGCTTCTTTAAAATTATTATTGTCTTTAACTATTTTGTTTTTAATAACTTGCTAAACTGCCTTCTCAAATTGTACATTTCACTTACCACTTTATATACTATAGAATATCAAACTGGAGATTAGAATGTACTATAGTACAGCTTCAGACTTTTGTCCAACTGGGACCTTTGCAGATATACTAAGCCACAACACTCATCATCCATGATGTGTGGTTATGAGAGTGGCAAGACATGATGGGAAGTTGAGAAGTAGGCTACAATGGGTTCGGTAAAGATTATGTTACAGAAAGGTGCAACCAATTTGTGCCTTAAAGTGCAAAGTCATTTTTAAAATCTATAAATTGTGCACATGCAAATACACAAAGCATGTTACAAGGAAATATTAAGGGGATGCATAACTTCTTTTCACTGTACTGCTCCATAGTGTTTATACCATGTCTTACAGCACTTAAGAAATACTTTTAAAAACACATGAATGGCTTGATGAAAATTTAAATATATTTTGTAAGCCTTTAAAAGCAGGTAGCATTCTCAAGCAAAATTAAGATTACAAAGGAATGCGGGGACTGTGACCACACCAGAAAATTCCAAACAGCATATTATATATTTAAATGACCTTGAGACAATCTTCTTGAGTCATTGCTCACAAGTCATTCAAAACCTAGTCATCTTGCATTTGGACTACTGCAACGCGCTCTACACGAAACTACCCTTGAAGAACATTCAGAAGCTACAGCTGGTGCAAGTGCAGTGGTGTGGGCAGCTTTTGGGGCCACAAGAGTGGCCTATGTAAGCCCACTGCTCTGCAAGCTGCACTGGCTGCTAGTTTGCTTCCAGGTGCAATTTAAGGTGTTGGTAATCACCTTTAAAGCCTTCATGCCATAGGTTCAGATTATTTAAAAAATATTTCTTTGCCATTGCTCCAGCCCTTTGGAACATTTTGCCCCCCAGAGATCCTGACCTTCCCCAAGAGCTAAAAGACCTGACCCTCACAGTTGGCTCAGGACCACAATTGAGGATAGGGCTTCACACTGAGGCTGGTTGATAGATTAATAACAGATCCCACCTCCCCCCCACATCCTACTTCCTCCCTCACCATCTTTTAGTTAGGGTTAAGTATTTTATTTGTATATTTTAGTATATTATTCGTATTGTGTATGTTTTGTATAGTTTTATCTTTTTAATATTGTAAGCTGCCCAGAGTTACCCTGTAGTAAGATGGGCGGCCAATAAATCTAATAAATAAACAAGACATTTTGAAGCTCTTGTTTCATACATTATACAGTGGGCTTGTGTTACAGTTTTCATTTAAAAAGCAGTCTGATAAGAAATATACAAACTATTCCAAGTGAGTTAAAGTTGGATTGGTATATAAGATTGACTAATTAATTAATTAGGAGAATTCACAAATTCTTTATTTGGGTTTGAAAGTTTTTGTCTTGGAGGCTTCTTTTTAATAAGGGCGCTGTAAATAATCAACTTCAAAAGAAATACACAATTTTTGTTAGACCTACTGTATCTTAATTATTCTTTGTATCCAGAAGGACTCTAAACACATATCAGAATTATGTTGGCCTCTGACCACATGGCCACATGATGTTATATTGGGAACTGCTTCTTTTCCATCATCTTTCAGACCACAAGTCATTCATTCCACAGGTTAACTGAATTTTATCCTATCTCTCTAAATTCTAGACACTGATCATATATACTGATATGTGTATGAAAAAGCACAATAATTTTGCTTTCAGTAATGAAGTTGATTTGCACTAATAAGCTTTCTATTGTTATATCTGCAGGCTACCTACCTGTCATGGACAAGTTCATAAATAGGACCTGTGCAACTATTAGAGGAGGGCATTTTATGGGTCACTTTTGTGCTTTTTGTTTTGTTCTACATCTCCCAGAATTTTTGCTGAGTATGCTTTTTTGAGAGGTGGAAGGTGAATGACAACCTGCACCAAAATGCTGACATTCTAAATTGGTGCCACCATTTTAGACTTCATTCACTTTTTGAAAGCAAGTCAGGTAACCAAAAAAGATTTGTTAGTATGCTATTTTAAACATAAACCTTTCCAGTTGATGCCAAGATAGGTCTATGTTTAAGCATGAATGTTGCCCTTGGATTGAAGATATAAAACCCCCAAATTACATAATCTTTGGAATAAATATAATGTAATTAACTTTTCCCTCTACAAATTTATACTATTTACCGTAGTTTCCATTCCACTAAATCACAAGATTGTGACCGTTGTCTATTAAGACATAATATGAAGGAAAAGCATTACACAAGAAGCAAAGCTTTCTTTGACTGTTGTTGACACCTGAGCTGTCAGTTAGATATTACTAACAAAGAGACAAAAAATAACACAAATTTACATGAACTTTACATGTGCTTATATGTATTGTATGCACCTGTACAAATGTAGAAATCATTGTTCTAATTTAAAAATAACTACATAATCTCAACATATTAGGGAAGACTGACAAGAGACTTGTGCCTGCACAGTCTTTTGGGCAGGTGTTAATGTGAAACTTCAACACTTTTGGCTATCTCTTCTTTGGGTTCCATTTGTTTACATTAAATTTGGAGATAGCCCTTTTTACAGAGGATGTCTTCAAATGCAGGACTGTTATCTGTAAAATAGGACATACAATTTCCTACATCCAGCCTTAGCCATTCTAATCTTACTAATATAGCAAATATGAGAGATCTACAATAAAAAACTGCCATCATCTAAGAGCAATAACTATGAAATGCTGTGACAATAAACATAACTCAATGGGGGAAGCATGCCAGCCTGTGCTTAGACAATTCTACCCCTCTTAAGTACAGGAGAAACATTGGAAAATATAATTGAAGTTTCATGTTATCTGAAAAAACAAACAAACTGATCATTTAAAAAAACTCAATATGAAGTAAAAAGTTTAAGTCAATTCTGATTTGGGAGTCAACTTCAAGTTTCTGATAAATTGAAGTTCCAAATTTATCTAGAAAAGTTTTAATTATACTGAATTCATAATGCAAATACCAGTAATCCCAGAAAATTCCATGGAAATTCCATAACAGGCATTTCAAAATGTTACATTACTCAATCAGTTTTTCATTTTTTATTATTGTTTTACAATTAGTCTCTCTTCTGCTTAACTGAAAGTCTGTATCAATGACATGCTTGAGCATTTCAGATATGTATTTTACCCCAGGTTCTGATTAATGGATGTTGAAGGACCACAATTTAAAAGAATTTTATCTAGTTAAAAGCAGGTAGTGTTCTAACAATTTTTTTTTTACAGTGTATTTACAGTATTGAAAAAAGGGGGGGGGCATTCTAATTAAATATAATTAATCTCTTCATAAATCAGCTAGTTCCTTCTTAATACACTAGCAGAATAATTTCAGTATCAAGAATGCACTAAGCCAGGCCAGGAAACTGGCAGGTAAACGTTCCTAAAGATTAGATACCTGCATAGCATTCACTGCATGGATCAAGATAAAAACATGAATCATGTCTATTATATCCTCATGCCTAAAAGGCTGAGCTGGGGATGTAGAAATGCAGCCCAAGCTATGCCATGTGAGTTGCAAAGTAAAGGCAAACTCAAAGGGAAGCGAGATGTGCAATTTGACTGTGGTATAGAAACTGTAGTAAAAAGAGAGATTTTTGACATTGTAATTTTTAAAATATGCATCTGTGAATCCTTCTTAAAAACTGACTCCAATTTCTCATGCATGTTTACTTAAATTAACAAAAGTAAAATGTGAAAAGAAGGCCTCAACATCAGCACAGATCAACGCAAAACTCTGCAGTGATTTTATCTTAGTGTAAAGATCTCTCTCCCCCCCCCATGTCTGTGTTGTCACTTTGTTCAAGCCTTGCTACTGTAGCTTAATTGTAGTCAGTTACAGCCTCATATTTGCTACCCCATCCCCTTGCAGTACTGTACTGTCACCAGCATTTAATAAGCTGTATGCAATTCTAGCTGTACTCTTGAACCATGATGAGCCTCTGAACCATGTAGTGGAGAATTAGAGAGAGGCAGGTGTTCTGAGTCCTTTTCTTGGCAGGGGATTTAGACATTTACAATACCTTCTAGGCCAAAAGTTGACTGGGATTCAATATTGCATTAAATGGTGACAAAGGGGCAGGTGGGCTTTATTATTGCATTACAAAGGCTGCTGCTTTCCCCAGTACAGGCTATGTTTTGTGTGTGAAGCGAGCCCACACCTGCTGGAGCTGGGATCTGGAAATGCGGAGGACAGAAGGCATAAGTCTGTGGTTTCCTGCTGTGAGGGGCATGTGCCTGCGGTGGGGCATGCGCACGGGGCTGCTCTCCGCCGAACGGCTGCGCTGTATGAAAGTGCCGCCAAGGTGAGGGTACTGTTCTGTCTCCAGGGTTGAGGAGGAGAAAACGGAGGACGCCAGTCTTCTTAGGGGGCTGTACCTCGGGAGAGAGTGTTGAGAATGCCTGTCCTCCTCCAACTGCAAAAGACCAAGAAGAGTGGAGGAAAAGGTGTCAGGCAAAGACTTGACTCGCTCCTGGTTTGTGCTGTGCATGCTGCAGAAATCTTCACTGGCGGATGGCAAACACTTCTGCTTTACAGGGACTTAACATAGCCTCCATGTTGACCCATCTCTAGGCTAATCTCCTACTGTTACATGAAGGGGCCCTTTTAGAAGTATGAGGTACACCTAGGCCCTACCACTGCACTTTCACAGAAGTGAGGCAGTTCCATACTTTCTCTAATTACAGTTTTTTAAATCAAATAATGGAAAGAGGATAACAGCTCTGAAATTAATTTTGTTTGCCTCCTCACTTTTCTATTAATCCCTCCACACCCTCTTTCAAGTTGGAAAAAGCAGTTGCTTGGATATAAGTCTATATTTTATATTCATATTTTCTATATTCTTAAAACTAAAAGTCATATTTTAAAGTAAGGAGCTTTTTTTAAAAAAAAATAACAATGATATCTCATATTAGGAATGTTTAATTTAGACTACCTCAAGCCTATCTTGCTGTAGAGAAGCCACCTACAATACCTTGATTGGCAACTAGAGATGCAAACTATACAACTGTAAATTCTAGAAAGTTACAATAATAGGCACAACATGAATAGTTGGGGTCTCTATCACGCATGAATATGATTCCCCCTGCAAATTTTATTTGCACCATGGGAAGAATAAAAACAGACCTTCAAATAATGTGAAAAGAATTGATACTAACCCTAAAGGAAGCTGCAATATTTATTTCTAATTTGTTAGGCAACAGATTTCTAATATATTCTGTTCTTCTCAATTATAAAGAAGCTGTACTATTTATAAAAGTTTCACACAAATTCCTTTCAATCTCTTTGCAGAATTTACAACAGGCCTCTCACCTTTGTACTGTCTCAACAGATTAACCTTAAAATAAACTGAACATAAATGTAATAATAAAAGAGAAAGGAATATCATGGCACTGCATTGCTTAAAGTTAACTAGTATAAAATCATTATATGAAGTATTTCTCAGAATGAAGTATACAAAATTCCATTTTTAATTAAGCTAGAGGAAAAAGTAGAGGAAAACTATAGCAAATACAGAGATCAGATGTATAATGCCTGTTTTATTCCTTCAGAATAACGTGGCATATATTTCCTCTCTTTTCCTCTTTTATCCCAGTTACTCTCATATGCTCTTCTTCTTCAAATTCCCCCACACCTCGTTAGATCCAATTGCCTTCCAAAAATCTTCATTCATGAATCACCCAGTTGACCTTCTTTATCAACTTCTGCGCAAGTACAGTGATGTGCTATTCCTAAAAGCAGCCTTTGATATGAGCCTAAAGTTGTGCTTTTGATTTTTTAAAATTGCCTTTCTTGGCCTGTTAAACAAGGGAAAACTGAAGCTCGCATAATTATTATATGCTTTTAACTGGCAAATCATCCCATCCCTTTTTTCCTTTATTATTTAACATAAATCAAATGTGTATAATTCCTTCAATGTTAGAAGTCTTCTGTTGTGTTAATTGCTGTGTTCTGGACCTACCCTAGTTCATTTTTAAAAAATCAGTACAATGATATATATTCTAGGATTTATATAAAGATGCCACTATTCATGTATTAAATAACGTGTTTTTGCTATCAAGCAAGCCACAGAAATAATTGCTATGGCATGTTTGATGTATTTTATAATTATATCATATTATAGATTAATATATATGTAGACATCATTAGGAAAAAGCAATGATTAAACATTATTAAAGGTCAGAGCACTTTTTATTCCAGAATTCGCAAACATTTTTTTAAATTAAAAGCAGATAAATGAGTTTTGATATAAAACACCCACATAGGGTAATTAAGCAATGCATTGTTAAATTAAGACAAGCATGAAAACACTGCTTCATGCCATATTGATTAATATTCTTAACAGAAGCCAGGAGCATGTCCCACAATACAACATTTAAGTTTATTTTTAACATGAATATTCTTTATTTCAAAACTTTACACTTGTGGAATTTCAAAATAGAAGAAATCCATGCAAAGTAGATACAAGAATGTATTACTTTCCTAAAAGTTACAAATATTGCCACTTTATCTGACTACTGTAAAACAATGAGGTTAGAGCCCAAGCACAGAATGATTTGTTTATGATATTGTGGGAATGATTGATGCATGCTTTACTGGATTTTGCCATATTCTTTTGTATATCCAAGATTCTAGCATCTAATATGGATTCTAGAATGATAATGGCACAGAAGATAATCAGTCATGGTAAAAAAATCCAGATTTGTTGATATTTTTTTCATATCTGCAGAATAGGCAGCATCTCAAGTTTGAGGCTGATAGAAAAATGGACCAAGTATTCAATAAACTTGCAGAATCAATTAACAATTACTATATATGTGAGAAATAAAGTATTGTAGGGCAATTTTTAATCATTAGCTCAATCTACTGGAGAACTATCTCCAAAGACTGCTTAATGACTCCAAAATAAAGAAAATGATTGAGTGGTGTATTACTAGGTTTGGTTCTGGGCTCATGCTCAATATTTTTTCTAATGACTTGGAAGGAAAATCTTACTAAACTGCAGATGTTGCAAGATTAGATGGAATAATTAAGACGGGGGGGGGGTGTTCAAGTCAATGTTGATTCCTGGTAACTGCCTGGACAAGTCCCTGCATTTTTCTTGGCAAGATTTCCAAAGTGGTTTGCTATTGCCTTCTTCCAAGGGCTTAGTGGAAGTGATTGGTCCAACATTACTCAACTGGATTTGTTCCTACGGTGAGACTAGAACTAACTCTCCCAATTTTTAGTCTGGTGCCTTAACCGCTACATCAAATAAGCTCTCTAATTAAGACCTAGAAGATATAAAGAAAATTCAGAATGATTTTTAATAGCCTGGAAAATTAGAAAAGCAGTACAAACATGATTTCTTAATTTAGAAAAATGAAATCAAATGCACAACTATTTAAGCATAGAGAACTTAGTTTAACAATATGAATCATTAGAGCAGAATATGAATCACGGCATGAAATTGCAGCAAAAAGAGTAAATATAAGTATGTTTAAAGCCATGCTTTCTTTAAATCAAGCTATGCTTCCTTTGAATCAAGCTTGACTCCTATGAGTTCACCAATACCTCGCTGAGGCTTTTTTGGCAACGCGACACAGAAGTGCTCACCTACTGCTTTGTCCTGAAATTTCATTGTGGTCTCTCACCTAAATATTAATCATTAATTAGCTTTTTAAAGTCAGTCAGAATCAATCAGCTGTGTAATTTTCAGGCTCTATTTAAAATAGTTTCCAAACAGAGAAAGCAATATTTTTATTCTACTCTGGTCAGGTTCTGTACCTGTTCTGACCCAAACCCTTTTCCAATAAAACAAACACGAACCAAATCCCCGGTTAAAAGGCTGCTGCAAACTAATTAACTTTGATAAGCACAAACCTTGCCAAAACTGTGCAAGGCTGCCAAGAATAACAGGTAGGAAATATTTTACAACACAAGAGTCTTCAAATACCAACTTAAGATACTGCAATGTCCACGAGGCTGGAGTTTCAAAACGTTTTTGCTTCCTACAAAGAATGTCTGACTCACAGCTGGCTTTTATCTTTTTGAAGGAAGGGCCATTACCTTGCAGCCTTACTCCTGAGTCGCCCGTACTATTGCAGCTGCTCTTTCCTATGAGCAGCCCTGCGCACACCCGCACTTGGCACAGGCTCCTCGGGAACCTCCTCATCGCTGCTGCCAGCCCCCACAATCTCTGAAGGCAACAGTCCACTCCCTAATGGTCCTGGCCCCTCATCTGAGTCCTCGCTGTCCTCAGCCATCTGCACCTGCTGCTGGCTAACCACAACAGTACCTTAAGTACTGTGTCCAATTCTAATCATCACGTGCTTTTGCATATTGACTATAAGTGATCCAGTGTTAGAACCCTAACCCTTAAAAGTTAAAACTGATCAGGGGAAAAGAAAGTAAGCCCTATAAAAATGGTAAAGTTTTGCATATAGTTAGATTGAAAACAGAGTAGAGAAGCAATCACAGGTTTAAGTTATAGGTAGGTAGTTTCAACTGAACAGCTCGAAAAACCTCTAAATGGTAGGGATAATTCAGAAATTGAACCCTATACCTAGGCACAGGGTTACATAACTATAAATGTATTAATGGAGAAACGCTTCCCACATCCATCCTTTCTCTTCCTTTTCAGTGTTCATCTTTCTTGTTTCAGATTAACAAGAAAGTAAAAGGCTACTCTCTTTTTCAGCATGCTACATTTTTGGCACGTGACCTGTTAGGAATCTTTGCTCCTAATGTTTCTGCTAATGTGATTAAACTGTTTCAAGACTGTTAGGAAAAAATACCATGCTTCTGTGGCTGTATATCAGGTGCAAGGAGTAACAGTTATTGTACTTTTCCTAACATGTAAGAAAAGAAACAGTTGAAATAGGGGGAAAGTGTGTCCCTTGAATTTCCAGTGACTCAGGCAGGGCCTGAAACAGCTTCTGAATACAAGAGCAATAGCAATAGCACTTAGACTTATATACTGTTTCACAGTGCTTTATAGCCCTCTCTAAGCAGTATACAGAGTCAGCATATTGCTCCCAACAATCTGGGTCCTTATTTTACTGATTTCAGAAGAATAGAAAGCTGAGTCAACCTTGAGCCGGTGAGACTTGAACTGCCAAACTGCTGGCAGTCAGCAGAAACAGCCTACAGTACTGCATTCTAACCACTGCTCAAAGCTGCAATATAGGGAAAGCTGACCTCTTCAGAAGACATTTGTATTTCAAGTTGGAAATAGCTGAAAGGGCTAGGGTTAGGCTGGCTGAGCCAAAAGACTGATGTCTTAGTATAATCAGTTGATTTGGTGTATATGATTTACTTCTGGTATATATAACCATATAGCTACACTAATCATACTTTGATAAATTAGCTAAAATCATATATTTGTTTAATTGGGATATATAACATTCAAAGAATGTGGCGAATACTGCTATGAACACTTGTCAATCTCTAACAAGTTGTCATCTTTAAACTTATTAACAGCCTACGTAAGCTATCTGAACTAAGGCTATTGTGCCAGCAATGAAAAATTATTCCTAGAAGTATCCTTTTAATCACGAGGTATAAAATTTAATGTATAAATCTAAATCATCTAAATCACCTTTCTACCCAGTGAAGTTCTTCTGAACAGACACTGAGATCTTGGCTTCTCCTGAGTGACCCTGTTCTCCTTCCTTCTGGGGTAAATAACACTTGAAGAATTGTAATACAGCTTTGGGCTTGTTAAACTATAGTTTAGCTTCTAGATATAAAACAGCTTCAAAATTCAAATCAATATTTAAAACTTTTCACACATTCAGATCTTGTTTTATAAAACCCATGCTACAATTACAACAGGACAGGATGTCCACCCTAACCATGGAAGTTCGTTGAATGACTGGCTCAGTCATTCTCTTCCTCTCATTACAACCAACCTCATAGGACTGAGTTGTGAGGGGAGAAAATGGTTATTATGAAACTAAAACCTCCTGAAGAAAAGTTATTAAAGTTATGAAAAAGTTATTAAATTAACAAACAAATAAATAAATATATGGACAAACTATTTTCAAATTGAAACACAAAAATTCCAAAATGAGTAAAACAGTCAATTTCATGCTCAAAACAGCTGTTTTAAACTTGAAACAAGCTGTTTCAAGTTCATAATGCTCCAAATGAGATTCTTTTGGTCTACGGTTACATTGAAAAAATAAAGATCTAGTTTTTTGCCTTTCTTTTCTTCTTATATCTTAATTTAAAATATTTTGTTAAAATATTTTGTTAATATTTTATTTTGTAAACAAAATAATGATATTGGCTATCTTCAGATCACTGGACATTAGATATTTTTGTTATTATATGACAGAATCTTTTGTTAAATATCAGAAATACCTCATTACAAATTGAAGATATTGATATTTGTGCACCATAATCAGGCACCAAATCTTCCTAATTTTATACAGATTGATTTTTTTATTCAACTGAATTTTACTATAGAATAATGACTATTTAGTGAGATTAAATCCTGAACTCAGGGGCTCTCTTAGCAAAAAAAAAAAAAGGCCAGAGTTCCTAATTTATCTTGTGAGCAAATACTTTACAGTTTTCTAACTTTCAAAGTGCAAATTGAAAACATAAGCCAAAAACTGACTGTGTGAATTCTGGCTTCTCAACCAGAATTTCAAACATTAACAGAGATTTACTTCTGAGTTTAGTATTACCACGGTCAGAGTAAATTATAAAAGACTTGCAAAAATTGCTAATAACAAATTTTCATTTGTTGCTTGCTCATGTTGAACACCTGATGAATACAGTTACCAAAGGGATTCATATAGTATGCAGCTGCATCAAACAAATGTATTCCCCAGGATAATTACCTTATTATATAAGGGTTTATAGAACAAAAGGCTGTAAAGAGGATCTGTAAGTTCTTTAGACTAGTATACTTAAACTACAGGACAGGGCTCCCTTCCTCAAATTGAGGAAGAGAAAGGAGAGCAAAGGGCAGAGATATACATACAGTGGGGCAAGGAGAACAAGTGTACTTGTGATTCATCATGCAAATGATGTGAATCTTGTGCTTTGCATTTTCAGCATAATGCAACTGCTGTAAATTATATAATTTGTGTTATTTATGCAATGTAGACAATATTATTACATGAGTTCTATTATATACCAATTCTGTACCAAAGAAAGACAGACATTCTCATATCTACTTAAGCATTCTGGGTGAAGGAAATGAACATTTCAACAAAGCATTTTTGGAGTCTGTGAATACAACAGTACTTTGTAAAAAATTTGGCCTTAATCACCAAAATAAAGTAGAATAAAATGTTTTGTGCCAGTTAGTTCTCATTATTAGAAGAGCTTAGGAGAAGATTGCTGTCAAGTCACAAATGTTGCTTCAGCTCTCACTTATTATTTTACTATTGCAGGAAGCAAATTGTGGGTTTAAACTTAATGTAGTGAAAAAATGTTGCAATAAAATACCAGTGAACAAATACATTCATCCTTCCCTGACAAAACAATGGCCCTTTTGTTTTTATCTTGGTCTGAAAGAGGTTCTCTCGTCAAGTTATTGGTGAAAATTAAGAAATACAAAGTTAAAAACCATTGGCAATTATTCATCAGTTGACAACAATGAGTTCACAGCATTTCTCTAAAGAAAAGCATGGATGAGAGATCCCTCTCTAATCAGTTATAAAAATTTGGAGAATGATACAGACTGTCATGCCCCTGTAGGAATCTGATTTGGAGGGGGAAGCCGAACAGCTGACAGGGAGTGGGAGTGTGGCTCTGTTGGCTGTGGAAGAAACTGGGGAAGGGCAAAGGCCAGCTGGGCAGAGCAGGGAAGAGGTAGAACAAGGGAGAGGTAATTCAGAGGAAGATCCAGGCCCACCCCCTCTTCATCCTAGGGCATGCAGGGAGAAGGGAGCAGCGTGAGTTGCGTGGCTTACAGGGGAGGAAAGGGCTCTGATTCCTTCATTACCTGCAGCTGGGAACACAGTATTTAAAAAGGGAAACTGCACACAGCAAAGTTGTTGGGAGCAAATCATGAATCATCTGGTATTGTCGAGGCTTATCTAGGTTCCTGGCATCTTCCCAAATCTGTATGTTTGCTGGGCTTTCAAATCTGCAATTCCTTCTCCTGCCCTGTCAAGTTAATTACTGCAGCATGGTTTGTGTGGATTTTTATTTACAGTTTTGTATGTACGTTGTTTTCAGACTGAATTTCCTCCACTTAGAGGAGAGTTTTTTCTCCAGCCGAAGGTAACCTGGACATTGGGGGCAAAGTTGGAGGCACTAAAGGGACACTTCTTGCTTATTTGACTGTGTTGCCTTTGTGCCACACCCCGGGTCATCACACAGACATTCAAACATGTCCAGAATTTCATCAGCTAGCACTAATATATTAAGATATGTTCCAAGAATTTGTCTTAACATCTCCTGAAGTGTACTTAAAGGGCAGAAGAAAATCAATGGGCTTATTTGTACAAATTTGAATGTCTCATAGCATGGTATTTATCATGGGGTTATATGTATATTACTGAATGCTACCACATTTTTCCTCTATAGCCCACCTTTTAATAGGCCATTTCCTCTGGGCTCCCTTAGCAAAGGTAAGCAGGAAACATCATTAGAATGTCATGCAATGCAATATGATGTACAAAATTCATGCTACTAGTCCTTGTATATTAATTACATTAAAAATAAATATTTTCCAAATGTTCTTCTGTAGTAGGTAAATCCCCTCATGTGCCTTCTTTTTTGAGTAGAATTTTAAATCAATTGAGGTTTTTTATTATGACAATTAATTTATCAAAATACCATGGAATATGGTAGTAGAAAATAAGATATATATGGAAAATGTAACAAATATTTTTATTTAACAAAAAAGAAAAGGAAGCCAACAAGGAAGGGGGATGACTACCTGGAAATTACTTAGATTTGCAGTTTCAATAGTTGCCTCCTCCCAGTAGTCATGTGACTGCACTTCTGGCAACCAGGCCGCATTTATCGCCATTTGCAGCATGCCATGGTCACCTGAGCACATTTTATGACAGTTTTGCTGAAAACTGGCACGTACTGGCAAGTTTTGGGCAAAACCATGCCCATGACTGATTTACTTAACAACTGTTGCATTCATTTAATAATCACCCAAAAAAGATCATAAAATTGGATTGGTCATGTGACCGGCCAGTTTTATAATCCTCACAAGTTATGACCATGATGGGCAGGCTCCATTACAGTTGCAACTCAAGGATTACCTGTACAATTTCTCACAGAGAATGAGCCATCTTTATTTAAATGTCAAGACTCAAATTTCTTATAAACACATTTGAATTTAATTTCTGAAACTTCTTTAACTACAGAATGGCAGGCTAATAGAGCATTTTTGAGAGGGCTGTTCAGCTCTCACATATCAACTAGGACAATTATGCAAAAACAAAATGATATCCTATTGAATTATCTGAAAAAATTGGAAATGAGCCACAAATTAAATTCAGGCTCAGATTCTAGTGCAAAAGATAAAAACAATACAGAATCAGCCTGATTTACTAAAAATAAATGTATAAAAATTTGAATCTTATCACAGAGAGATAATCTGAACAATGTAATAACGCAAATTATTGCCTTACAATTGCAGGAGGAGCAGAATGAAAGAATGGTAACTTTGGGATGGAACCAAATATGTCTCTACAATGAAAGGCATTAGTCAGCATTTCATTATTTTTCAATATTATACAGAAAGCAGCAATCTGACCCAGCAGAAACTGAAGAACATTTAAATAGTATATTACAAAAAAAATTACTGATCAACAAAAAAGTTTTTTAATCGACATTTAACTAAAGACAAAACTAAATGAATTTTAATAAAGCAATTAAAAATTTAAAAATGAATAAAACTCCATGATCCTATGGCGTTTCAGTAATATATTATAAGATTTTTCAATAAATTCTGATTAAACCTTTAAACCAAGTAACAAACAAGACTCAGGCACATCTTGGAAACAGACTTCTGTTCTTACCCAACCTGGTTCCAAGACAGCAAACACAAGACAAAGGCAGCAGCCCACACCTTTTAAGGTTTAATCCACAAATTCTGTTTCTTCATACATAAAAGGCTGCTTCCAACTAATTAGCTCCAACAAGAAAGAGCCTTGCCAAGTTGTTTGTCAAGGCTGCCAAAAACCCAGAGATAAGAACTAGTTTACAAGAGTTTTCAAATACTAACTATGATATCCACGAGGCTGAGTTTCAGAGCATCTTTGCCTTCTGCAAAGAACACTTCTTCAAACCTGGCTTTTATCCTCCTGAGGGAGGGGCCATTACCTTGCAGCCTTACTCCCGAGTCGCCTGTGCTGTTGTAACTGCTCTTTCCTATGAGCAATCCCGCACGCGCAGCACAGGCTCCTCGGGAACCTCATCTGCTGCCAGCCCCACAATCTCTGAAGGCAGCAGTCCACTCCCTAATGGTCCTGGCCCCTCATCTGAGTCCTTGCTCTCCTCCACCGTCTGCACCTGCTGCTGGCTAACCACAACATTTTCATTGCTATGATTTATAAAGGAGGAATGGATTTGGCTCCTCCTTAAAGATATTTACCTGTTTTATTATTGAATGTGTATTATACTAAGAGGATAAATGTTTTTTTAACTGAGATAATATATCCTGACCCTGACTTTGTCCCGAAGATGTATATGACAGAAAATATCAGATACATTTTGAAGGCTATTGGCAAGATAAACCAAAAGAAAAAGCTTTAATGCTGAAAAAGCCTTTGATCGTCTGAAATGATCTTTTTGGTTGCAGATCTGCAAAAAGTACGCTTGATCTTAATTTATTTACATGGGATACAGAGTACCATAAAGCAGTAGTCCCCAACTTTTCTGGCACCAGAGACCTGTTTCATGGAAGACAATTCTTCCAAAGACGGGGAGGAGTTGCATGCAACCTAGATCCTGCACATGTGCAGATGAAGCTTTGCTCACTCGCCCACCACTTGTGTGGCCTGGTTCCTAACAGATCAGGGATTGGGGACTCCTGCTATAAAGAACAAAAAGCTAAAATTATTGGGAGTGTTATTTCAAAGTAATGTACTTTACTGATATTTACTGATTACCCTGGTAATCCGAGTACATCCAGAAACCATAATCCTAGAAATTAAATTAGTTGCACAAGAACACAAATTGAAAGAGTTTGCTGATCATATTTTACTAACAATTGTTCAACTTAGAATCTCTGTTTTAGAGATTGAGAGAGAGAGAGAGAGAGAGAGAGAGAGAGAGAGAGTGTTGTTGAATTTAATCCTTAGCTGTTCATTAGTCTAGACAGACAGACAGACAAGAGGGATAGATTAGATGGATAGATGAGGGAGGGAGGGAGGGAGAGAGGGAGATGAACAGCGAGGATTAATTAAATTCAACAACCTGCAAAAATTTTTTTTACAGGTGTACTATTATGCCAATTGCCTAACATAGATTTCAGAATGGATTGTACTTATTTTTAGTTTCATCATCTTAATGGAAGAGGCAGACCTCCTATGGCTGTATATATTTAGGTTGATATACCCAGAAAGAAACCATCTTAACAGACTATCAAGCAATTTACTAAACGCTTGAGATAAATATAGAAAAATAATTAGTCCATACTTTTCCTTTTGTAGCTTCTTACTAAATGTCTTTCTTTATGATGAAGAAAGCACTAAGAAATTTGCTCAATGATGAGAAAATAATCTATTTAAATTACAAGATTTTATATATATATATATATATATTTATTTATTTATTTATTTATTTATTTATTTATTTATTTATATATATATATATATCCACCCTATCTCCTGAGAGACTCAGGGCAGCTTACAGTTAAAATAGATTTAATACAATTAAACAAATGATTGACAAAGTCGAGATCTTAATGCTGGCTAGGATAATTTGAAATATGTTCAAAACTCTCTACCGTTTTCCCTCAGTCCGGGTAGGCTAGTTATTATTAGTATTAAGAGGACTCTCATATTGTTTGCTCTTCCATGCTTAGTTGGTTCCAATATTCTCAAGTAGTATAGCAAAATGAGTGAACTGTTACATGAAATTTTAGCCTTATTTAAAGACCAATTTATCATATATCACTATAATTTCCATATTAGTCATACTTCTATCTATAATCACTATTTATATTTTCCCTATTTTATCCAATCCCCTCTCATTTGTCACTCCTTCATCTATGTATGCTGAAAGATGCATTTGTGAACCCATAGATATTAAAGACATTTAAATATTTTTCAGAGTTCTCTGATTATTTAAAAACAACTGTGAATCTAAGCAAATATGAACTATGGGATATATTTTCCAAAAGAGGTCCAACAGTAATTGATCTATGAACTATCTTAGCTATTTTTTTTAAATTACATTTATATGCTGCCCTTCTCCAAAGACTCAGGGCGGCTTACAATTTTAGGGATACAACCCACTGTGCTCAGCAGTAGCCTTCATTCCATTGTATATGCCTGCTTATTACTAAGTGGCATTTTTACGAAGTCAGCTTATTGCCCCCAACAATCTTGGGTCCTCAATTTACCTACCCCGACAGGATGGAAGGCTGAGTCAACCTTGAGCCTGGTGGGATTCGAGCCTGCAGTAATTGCAGGCAGCTGGAACTTAAGTGCTAGGCATTTAACAGCCTGCACCACCAAGGCTCAACAGCTATTGAATAAATGATAAGTATTGGGAGAATAGCTACAAATGTATAACTGAGAAAAAAAACAAAAATACAAAATCACAATAGATTGACTACTGAAGAAGTATAATAGTTAAACTTGCTTTGGGGAGGCACGTATAATACTTTTTTTAAGATGCTATTTCTGACATGTAATGATAATATTTTTCTACAATAGTGAGCATTTATATGACATTCTTAAAGTATTCTGCATAGGTTATTTTAATAAAGGACTAGACAGCATGTGACCCATACTTCCTTACTTAAACAGAGAACAAGAATGATCATCGGTAGATTTAAAAAATCTGTGACAATAGGAGCAACTTCTGATTTCCTGTCAGCTTCCCAATTGAATTTCATTGTGGGAAGTTGGCAGTGAGCGTCAAAAATGTATCTCCTCCCTCCCTCCTTTCCTTCCCAGTGGGTAAGTAAGTGGCTGCAAAATGTGGGAATACAAAACATGGGAAGGGAGTATGTGAATCCACAAATGACTGGCACAGTACAAGTGCAGAGAGACTAGTAGAAGGTGCACATTTCTCCGTTAACTTTCTTCATGCAAGCTTTCCACCAGCAAAGACTTTGTTAGCGGGAAGGTTACAAGAAGTCTGGCAATCTTATCATTTCTTCTGGTTCCCTCAACCACAGCAGTGCAACAGTGGCACTGAGCAACAGGCACAAAGTAGCACAAAATCTTCCCAAATTCATTTCCTTAAAAGTACAGCATTTTGTACATTAGCCCGTTTTAATTACCTTTATTCGTAAATGCCTTATGATGCAGCTTTTCGCCCAATGAAAGATTACATAGCATCAAACAGACACAAGAGTTTTAGTAATATATCGATAATGGTCCTTAACTACCCAAAGTAGTAGTTCACAGGAATTGTAGCATCAAAAGGAAGTGGAATAACTCTTAACTAAAAGCATAGCAAGCCACCCAGTGACTTGCTCTAGCTTGAAAAAGATTAGCTTTATCATTGTCCCAGTCACCAAGTCAAACAACATACAATGACAACTGGGACTTGACTCTCCATTGCCAAGAAATGAGGTCATAAAGCACAATTGCATAAAGTTGCACAACAGCCATTGCACAGCTCAGGGAAGAAGCATGAGGAACACCACACAGGTCAGGAAGGGAGTACATGGGTTCAAGAGTGACTAAGAAGCATTGCATGAATCAGAGAAGATGCTAAGAATGTGCGAGAGGTAGCACAGAGGTATGCAGAGGGGAAGTGAGAGGTGTGGCACAGGTCAGGAAGGGTGCATAAAGGTGAAAAGGGATATGCAAGCAGTGAAGCATGTGTCAAGTGCAGTGTGCATGGCTGCAAGAGTGCATGAGAGGCATGGTGAGGGTCAAGGAGGGTGCAAGGGAGTGTGTGAGGAAGACAGCATGGGTCACAGAGTACAAGGTGATGCACCTAAAGTACAGGGCAGGTTGAAGACAGTACATAACATGCGTGATAGGTATGGTGCAGGTTGGGGTGGGTATATAAGAGTATATGAGTGGCCAGCAAGAGCACAAATGGTCTGGGAAAGGATACATAGGTAGGGAAATCTTAACCCAGAGATCTGCAACCTTCCCTGTTAGCTTCCTCACTGACTTTCTGGGAATCACTGGGGATGACAAGATGGGTGGCATATACATTTAATAATAAACAAATAAATAAAATAAAGCTGGCATGGAAGATTGCAAATGGCAATCATGTGATTGGGGAATGCTTGGCAACTGGTCATTAATAGAAATGGGTTGCCAAGCACCTAGATCATGATCACATGACCATGGGGCTGCTGGGATGGCTGGAAATCCGAGAACTGGCCATAAACAGCATTCATTCAGTGCTGACTAGATGGTTATAGGTCAAGAACTATTTGCATTCATAATAAGATGTGAAATAAGAAAGAAAAAATGTTGCCTGTTCTGAACCAACTAGGAACCAACTAACCTCAGTCTAGGAAAGAATAGGTTAGTGGCCAAATTGTCTTCTGATTCCATGCATAATAATACATATACATTTCAGAATTAGCACATAGATGTAGTCTAATTTGATTCTTCCATTCTACAGTGGTGGGATTCTCCCGGTTCGGACTGGCTTGGGCAAACCCCTTGTTCTGATGATCAGCTGGCTCCGAACCGGTTCGGTCCAACAAGCATGTGGGCCCCGCTCACCCACCCCTGCTCTTCCTGTGCTTTATTTCCTTTTGTTAGAGCACAGCTGATTCCCACACTTCAGCTGTTTGATTCACAGGGGCTGCAGTTGAAGGTAAGTATTATCTTTTTTAAACGCACAGCACATGTGCAGAGCACACATTTGGTGCACGCTCACCAAACCAGTTGTTACACTGGTTGAACTGCACCACTGACAGTACCTCATTCTATAGCAGAAGCGGACAACCTGTGTCTGAACTATAGCTTCCAGCATCCCTCATCATTGGCCATATTGGTTCAAACTAATGGAATAAAAGATTCAGCAACATCTACAGGGCCATAGGTTTCCCACCGCCCTGCTGATCCTCAGGACTAATTTGCATCAAAAACAATTCACATGGATTCACTTCTAATGGAAATTGCTGTAAAGCATTATTGATGCTGGTGTTATAACACTCGATCTGGATATGATGCCCAGATGTGATGACTTCACTAACTAAAACAGACATCACAAAAATGAAAAACAATGGCAACATGAAGGAGATGGATTTCTTTTGCATATCTTACCTGTCTCTCGGGACCCATTGGCTCAGATTCCCGTCTCCGCTGCCGGATAGCTGGTGCTGAATATAAAGGGGACTGTGATGGGCTTCCTGGTTGCTGCTCATGTTTACTCTCAGAAACTGTGTGGCACTGCATTTCATTTCTGTGGGAACTGTCCTCCTCAGCCACAGGCTGCATACCTCGGATTCGCACATCATGTATTTTGGGCCTGACTGCTGCTTCTGCACCCAATTGCCTCCTTTCATCCCCTTCTTCTATGGGCTTTAGTTCCTCTGGTTCCTCATCAGTTGTCCCAGATGTGCTTGGTTCAGCACCAGGATGAAAGTCCTTCAGTTCTGTCTCTTTATCAATTATAACCCACTCTTTGCTGTCAAAGTCCTCCTCCTCAGCCAGGGGCACTGATCGGAAAGCATTACTGAGAGCTTCATGCTCCACAGAAGCAGATACATCCATCCTGCCACTTGCCTGTCGGTCTACCTGACCAGTCTCAATAGACAGCATCTGTGCTGGCTGAGAAGAGCACACAAGCCGGGAAGGAGAACAAGGTAAATCTACTCGGGATCTGAAAATAAAAATAAAAAGGCCAGGTCAAATTAATTCTAACAATTAAGAATTTAGGATTATTAAAGAATAATATGGACCCTATGTGGACCCTATTAATTCTGTTGCCTCACTTATGGAATGATCTTCCAGGAAAACAGGAATAACTTTTAACATCCACTATATCATTTTCAGAGTACTTAATTTAAAATGTTTTAATTTCATTTTATGCTTTTAAATTTTATTTTTATTTTATTTTCTATTTGTCCAGATCAGGCCTGTCAAACTGGCAGCCCATGGGCTGGATATGTCACATGCAGGCCACACCCACCTGGCTCCGCAAAGGTAAAAAGCATCATGATAGGTCACAATCCGGCCCGTGACATGATCGAGTTTGACACCGTGGTCCAGATGAAGTAATACTCACTGAATAACATAAATACTGTATATTTCAGTAAAAGCCATTTATATTTCAATCAGAGAGTTTTATATGAGCAAGTTATAGTCTATTCACTGACAAAGTAAGTAATTTTAAAATGTGAGCATAACATAAAGATTGAATAGAGATCTACAAGTATTTGAAATAATGAACTGCACAATTAAATTTCTTTTCTCCATCGCTTAGCACTGATAGGTCTGACTAGTTAAAAGGGGGGGGGAATAAACTGATTTAAAATAATATGAAAGAATATGTGGCTTTTCCTTATGAGTACATTTAAATCATAACACGATGTTTGTTCGTTTGTTGTACTTTGAAGTCAACCAACTCCTTGATGAGTTTGGGTGGGAAACAATATGTGTCTGTGTGGGTTGGTGTTTTTTTTTACAGTTGACATAAAAATTATCATAAGAAAGCAAGAACCATAAAGTCTCCACAACAATCCTATCCCAAGGCCTGGGAGGACAACCAACATTTTTAACAGTTTATGAAAGTCTTTACATACAGGTGTGGACAATCAGCTTTTGCACTGCTTTCTTTGACTCCTAGCTATATGCCCAAAGCTTGAACAAGAGTGTATAAAAGCCACTTGATTGGCCCTAAGCAAACCTTCGTTCATGCTGATCAACTTTTCCATCAGCAGTGGAGAGGCGTTCCGACTCAGGACTATTCACACGACGGTATCTCAGAGAACGTGCTTGAGTTGTAGGGGAGTCCGGCACAGCTCGCACGGGGGAGATGGGGCACACACCACTTTTCTGATCTTCTTCTGCTAAACACTGTGTCTGAGACAGAAAAGGAGAAACCCCTGAGGGTACAATAAATCCACAAAAGTACACAAGGTAGTGAGCATGATGCAGCCTATCATCTGACAGTGTTAATTAAATATCCGATTTCATACATGCATCAATCCTTGACAGATTATACCTAGGAGAGTGCAATAGTGATAGTACCTTTTGGCCACAACAACATAATCCAATAAAATAACAGAATTCATGTTAAACATCAAGAGAAACATTGCAGTTCGTAATGTATCCTTTATATCTTTAGCGTGTAAAGACACACATCTCATTTGAATGCCAAACAGTCAGTTTACATTAAAACATGCTTCCATGTTTAAAATTAACTATTTTACTTAGTATATTGTCTACTCACAAAATCACTATTATTTGGAAGAAAATGAAAAGATTAGTACACATTCAAAATGGTCAAAAAGCTTTACTTTGCTGATGCTGATCCTGAGTTTGTTGCGATTTACATCAGTCTCTTCCCAAACTTCTCCTTCATTGAAGGGAACATTTGGAGCCTGCCCTAAGTTATTTTCTGTTGGCCGGACAGATAAAATTGGGGGTGCGTTCTCTTGGTCACTCAGGTGTTCTCCTTGCAAAACATCCTCTGTGTTCTCGCGAAGTAAATCTCCAGGAACTGGAGTGATATTAACCACACTAAAGGAGAAATAATGTACAAACTTCAGATTACAAGACTAAAGCTTTAGAATTATGATTTCTTACAGTATCACAAAGACCTCACCCGTCCACAGCCAATACTTTAGATAATGCATACAAAGCGCACTGCAACAGACCATGAAGCTTTAAGCAAGTTATCTTATCTCATCTTGAGGTACCACTAAATTCAATGGATGGCTGAAACTTACATTCCTCTTACATTTAACTATTGAAAACAACATGTGCTTTATTGGCAGCCTGGAAATCTTATCATAAGGACACATAATATTTACTTAGCAAACTACAGAATTTCTTGTCCTTCAATAAAAAAAAGTACTGCTTTCCGTCATTATGATGGCTTATGGCAGGAGGAAGTTCAGAAATATAGCACTGAAGATGGTACTAGCTATGGAAGAAAGATGAGTAGCCCAGCTAAAAGAAAATACATAAGCATAATAAAATATATTATTTTTCATTTTGACAGCATAACAGAATTGGGATACCTCTTGTTTATTTTAACTTAAATCTTGAGATGTGGCTTATGTCTATAATGCTTAGATTCTGACTGAGGTTTTTGATCTTTCAGGGGAGTTGCCTTAAAAGGACACAAGGCAACCAGAATACACTTCCACAGAACTATATGTCTTGATATGACCCTTATGTATTTTCCCATAAAATAACTGTTATCCACTCCCACAAAAGATCTTTAAATTACATTGGCTGTTTATTCTTCCTAGTTGTCTTCACCAGATCCACTCAAATGGGAAATATTCACAAACTCAGAGAATCTCCCAAGATTTAAAAATTACAGTGTGATCTGAAGCAGCACATTTATGATACCACAAGCAGAGTCTGTTCCATGAGAAGAGCTCTCTGTCTTTTACTCCTATTCATGACAAGAGGTCAGAAGGTGATATTTTCCTGTCCTTCCTTTAGCTCTTTCCACTCCAGAAAGATGAAGGACACGTAGTTGGAGAAACTGCATTTCTGCATTCCCAACCCACTGCCCATGAACCAAAGCATAAACTAGATAAACATTCTTTGGATGTCTGAAAAATTCTATCCATAAAGAGTAGGACATCTTTGGATTTAATCAACTCAAAGGTAATCACTTATAGTCAATATGTCAAGTTCAAATTTCACATTAATATTAGAATACCTGTTTTGGGGAAAGATCTGTAACTACAAATATTGACTGAATATAAAATAATTTGTCAGCGCACCAAAAGGCCCTGTAGTGAGATTCTGCGATATTCGTTAGATGTGGGTCTGCCACTCACCCAAACATGGCTGCAGTTTGCCTTGTGTTCTGCTGAGGTGGGGTGGATGTACTTGTAGATAATAAAATATCTGTACCAGCTTTCTCCCAGTCAAAGGCCTCATTCTCAGTAATTCCTCTTTCCTTCATGCTATTTTCAAACACAGTCATGATCAGCTAAACAAAAACAAGTTAGAATACTAAAGTTCAAATGTTTATCCAGAATCAGAAATACACTTTATATGAGATGCAGAATAATCTATCACAGATTCATAACTTGAGCTCCAGAGCCACAAGTAACCCAATGGTCCAATGGAACAGCTTGCCCTTGGAAGTTGTGGAAGCGCCATCACTTGAGACCTTCAAGAAGAGATTGAACTGCCATTTGTCAGAAATGGTGTAAGGTCTCCCGCTTGGGCAGGGGGTTGGACTAGATGACCTATAAGGTCCCTTCCAACTCTGATTATATGTTATCTGTTAACCCCCAAATCATTGGATGCATCCTCTAAGCTTTTCAAAAAAAACCTTTCCCAAAGAAATACAATTTCCATGCCATTGTGGTCCCTAATTCCCTAATTTTTTGATTAAGTAGAAATTGAAAATCATTATATACTTGACTGAACAGTAAACATATATTTTCATTAAACATGAATGTGGATGAAATGGAATTTAGTTTATTCCATAACTGCATCATTCTTTGAGTGTACCCAAGTAAAAGTCATGAATACCTGTCAACTAGATCAGCTGCAGCTCTCAAGAATAGGCAAAGTATTTCCCAAAACTTAGCTTTCTTAACTAGACTTTTTTGAATTCTTCTATAATATTTTCTTACTGAAAAATTACTGCCTCCTCCTTAAAAGAATTTCCTAATACATTTGGTTTTTTATTCATCTGATATATTAAAACAGATAGCTAAAACAGGTTAACATCATTATGGAATTATCCACTGGTTACAAATTTCCCTAATTTAGGCAATCAGCATACAACTGAGAGGAAAGATCTGCTTGTTTTTATTATTATGGTTGGCCTTTTTTACCCACCTATTGAGTCCTTCCCCAGGATCTGTGATAGGCAAATGTTTGATGGTATTAAAGTTATCGTTGCGCAATGTAAACTGTTCCTACTAAAACTTCCTTTTGCAATTGACTGATAGTGATGCCAATGATGTCAATATGTTGTGGAATTGCAGCCAAAGCATCTATTACTATTAGTACTGCCTTTGCTTTCTTTTGCCACAGTCATTCTACTTCTGTTTGCAGTTCTTTGTATTTTGTTATTTTCTCTATTACTTTCTCTTCTATTCTGTCTCCAGGTATTTTTTGTCCAGACTTTTTTGTCTTTCTTATTGGCAATTGCAAAGTCTGAGGTAATATGGCAGGTGCTTGTCTGTATGTTTGTGGTTCCACGAGTTCTTGATGGTGGGACCACAAATGGCAGGGAAATTGTATTACTTGCAGATAGTCCAATGCATCATTGTTACTACTGTGTCCTGTCATTATTTGTAGTCAATCTGTGCAATTTTCTCACAGAAGCTATGTAAGTGGTTGTAATATTGTTTAATGTAGTCATATATCACTTCCCTTACCAAAGCACTGAAGTGGTTTACAATAGAAACAGCACCAAAACACACAATAAACTAATCATAAAGCAATAGTAATCCTCTGCCCATTTGCAGACAAGTAGGGTAACTAAAGAATCAGTATAGACAACATTGTCAGTGTAACTCAAAGTGGGATATTTCAGATTTACGGGAAGAGTAAGATCAAGTAAAGCTCTCCTGACACTACTTGATTTCTAAGTGGCTATGATTGGTTGTCCATGATACTTTTCTAGATGGTCTTTGTGAGGATCAAAGTGATTTTGTTCCTTTCTGCATGAATTGTCTCAACAGTATTAGTATCTACAACTGGTTATATATTCAGTAGTATATGCAGGGCATTTTTGCCTTGCTGTAGAGGTTGAAGCTGGTGCAGAATAATGTTACAAGATTGCTGAGTGAACAGCTGCCCATGCACATGTTGTTTGTTTTCTAAAGCAACTAAACTAGCTCCCACTATTACTGAGCCATATTGAAAAAGTTGGTCATGACTTTCAAGACACTAAACAATTTGGGCTAGGATAATCTTCACCTTTAGATACCTGCCTGCTCACTGAGGGAAGGACCTGCAATGTATACTGAAAATTATTGGTTCTTATTAAATCAGATTCATGTGGGAAATCAAAATAATTGTCTTCTAATTGTTTCAAGATAGTAATAAAAACAGGATTTTACCTGATAATCTGGTTTGGTGAAATAATCCAGGTTTGCAATGTGATCCAGAAAAAGGTGGAACTCAGAAGGCATATGTTTTAACAGCATTCGGTGTTCATATTTCTCCTTTATCATACCAACTTGTTCCTAGAGAGATCAAATTCATTTATTTGTATGTAATGTGTATGTATGTATGTATGTATGTATGTATTTATGTATGTACCGTATATCCTGCTATAATCATAAACAGTGTTTTGGTGGCTGACAAAAATAATGAATGTACTAATAATATATAAGATAAATACATTAAAAAAACTAAAATAAATAACATACCTGGCATTATACCCTAAAAGCTCTCCAGAAAAGCCCTCTAGAAAATTCCAGATTCCATCATCACAGAATACTACTTATAATAAATATAATTGGCAAACAAAACAAGACAATAAATGGCTTCAAGTTAAGTTATTAACATATGTTCATTGTGGTGATTATATGTAATCCCAGTATCAAAAACAAAAATATTTCTACACACTGAAACTCTGACTGCTGGCATACACAATCAAGAAAATGTTCTAATGTACTGCTCTGAACATCCCATAGGCTTTTATAGAATCCAGCAGGGTTTTTTTATTGCTTTATTATTCATCTTGAAAAGGAAGGTGTTGCATTGATGCTGACTACATTGTCTACCTTATCTTTAATCTTGCGCCATGGAAGCTGACCAACTGCAAACTCTACCAGCATGTAAAAAAGGGACCACAGATCATCATGTCGGCCCATTTCCTGCAATAAAACAAAAATTAGTTACAAAATATTGTAGCTGCCAACATTGTCCACAATGGCAGGAAATTATTGCTACCCAGGAGCTATTACAAAAATATCAATTGTATATGCAGGATATGTATGTAATAAAGCTTAATAGTTCATGTAATCAAGAGTTAAAAATCAAAAGCAGTAATTTCCATACATTCTAATTTCAGTGTAGTTTTCTGTATTGTGTGGTCTGTTGTGAAATTCCTCCATATCAGTAATGGAACTCTATGATACATGCTGCACATCATGATGTGTTTGAACTACAAAAGTCAAAAGAGAATATGCCTACTATGTTGTAATGTCAAAAGAGACATAAACAAAACTGTAGTTGGAAGAAATTCCATGTTGAAATTTATAGATTTCATGAAAGCAAGCCCATTTTTCCCCATCAGACATTCTGCACTGTAGTGTATGCCCCACTGACCTGGAACTGGCTTGATTTTGCTGTTATTTTAAATAGTATCCTAAAATATGCCTAAATACTTAAGTTGCTGCACTGAAGAGATTATCTTTTAACTTTCTTTGTACTGAAGAATAAGAATCCATGTTATATTCTAGCTATATCTTATTTAATTGTTAAGTGACTGAATGAGCTTTGCACAGTGAAGAGGCAGTTTAGAACAAATCTATCCCAACATAATGCACACTTCAACAAGCCCTCTAGCATTCATTGCAAACTGTTAGCCTCTATGGCAAGGGTCTTCAAACGTGGCAAGTTTAAGACTTGTGGACTTCAACTCCCAGAATTCCTGAGCTAACATGACTCAAGGAAGAATTCTGGGAGTTGAAGTCCACAAGTCTTAAAGCTATCAAGTTTGAAGACCCCTGCTCTATGGGCAGACCATCCTAAAACTTCTCCCATCTCTTCCAAAGAGTAATTGCTCAAAGTTCAAAGCTCAACAGAAGAACACCTGTAAAATCCATCCACTGCAAATCATCCAATTCATGTTCAGTAGGAAAGAAGCTTCCTAGTATATTTTTTGTTTAGATTACAATGTCACAAATTTCATGTTTGAACAGTCAAGCCACTAATGATGCAATGCAAGGCAGTTAGCAAACTGCTGTGCTAGGAAAAAATATTAATAAACACTGCTTCATGCGTATAGATTCTGATATTCAAGAATCTAATATTGCAGACCATCAGAACTCTAGACCTTTGTAATGGCAGAGAATTTATTAGAATTCCTCAATCATTAACTGCCTATCATGTGAGTTAAGAAGAGCAGCATTTTCTGTTTCAATCCAGGATTCCTTTAAGCCTGGAGAATCTGAAGCAGTGGACAGGGGCCTCTGTAATACAAAATCCACTGCCTAGGAATTAGATCCATGTTTCTCCTTGGTCCTTCAGGCAGATGGGCAAGATGAATGGAGATCAACAGTTTGCCTTCAGAAGTTGTGGGTACTCTAACATTGGAGGTTTTTAAGGACAGACTGGATAGTCAGGGACCACCTTATGAAATATTATTCCACCTATCCACTCTAAGCATCTAGCATAAGTTTGCTAAATATGTCACTTTCTTTACACATCCTGTGTGTAAAGAAACTGGAGTTCTTGCTAGCAGTCCCCAAACTGAAAAACATGCTGTCCCTATAGATGTAATTGCTCATATTTTCAATAATTTCTTTCAACAGGCTTTTGGAAATGGTGAACAACTGATTATGTGTGGTAGCTGCTTCTTTTTAAATGGTGCAAATATTATGCTTATTGTTTGCTCTTCTGAATGCCCCACAGTCAGTTTGATTTGGGTAGTGCAAAATATTGCAAAATAAATAAAATATGTATATGCACTATAATACAACATACATATCCTGTTCAACTGTACCTGAGTCACACAGGTTCCAATGTGTACTGTGTGTGACACTCCTACATCACACTCAACAGCAAAAGGGATACTTTTCCTTTAATCTCTCTCATTTTACCCCTTCCATACACACGAAGATAAAACTTACTCTATTTTTATGTGCATTCACTGATGCATACCGGACTGTTCCCCGGAAGCCAGCAACATTACGAGGCTAATGGAAAGAAGATACATTAAATTTATTTTTTTAATGTGAAAGTATGCAAAGCTGTCCATCTTTTCTTCGTTGTTTACGCCCACAAACCAATTTGGTGACGAATATTAAGATGAACTGAGAATCAAATTAGATATTTTGGTTATGGATTAAAGTTGATTTTTGAAGAAATCTTTTAGAAACAATAATACTTCCTACTGGAAAACATCATTGTAAGATAAATTGAAATTATCAATTTAAAAAAAAATCTAAAAAGATAACATCTCCACAGAAAATACTGTAGACCTCAGTGGACAAAGCATAGCAGCAAAATGTTTCTTTCCCCAGTACAAAAGAGTACAAAAACAACTGGCTTCAGAAACTTAAGAGCAAGTTAAAGGTCAAAAATAGATTCAGTTGACTATACAGTAGAGGGATAACAACCTCATCTTTCTTACCAAAATGCTTCAGTTGCTAACTCAGTTCCTTTCTACTGCTCCATCTTAATTCACATGGACAGAATCCTTTGATGCCAGGAAATAAAAAGTTCAGGAATATCCCTATATATTTTATAGTACACTTGAAAATATCACATGTGAAAACTATCAGAAATGAATTTGTACATGTGTCTGTGTTTGCATGTGTGTTTGTATACAGGGTATTGTACATATGCATTGTTTAAGAAAAAAACCAGGACTGATTATAATTCATAGCTGAGTATAATTTCAGTGTCAATAATTTTGGTTCCTTTCATTGTGCTGAAAAAATTATCTATGAAAAACAAACAAAGAGCAGCAACTGGGTTCCCACTGTACTAATGTTTTTGTTGGATTCCACAAAGTATAGATCAGCAATCGTCTATCAGCACAACGGGTACCATTGGTGAATTGCCTTTTGCTCCCTGAAACTCCTCAAAAATGCTCCAAGAATTAGAAGGCCAAATACAGGAATACAATGTAGAGCATAAGGATAGGTATTCTGTTGTACAGATAACAAACTAGTTGTGTAACTTTGGACAGAATCTTCTATCTTCAATTATTTAATAATTGAAGCCTGATCATTAGAATTTACATGATGGAGTGATACTAAAAGAGGGCCATTGCTTATTTAATTCCTAACCATGAGTTTAGTCATATAAATTTAGTCACATAAATAAACATAAATCACCATCGTTATATATTCTACTTTCTGGAACAAATTATTAAATAGCACAGATGTTCTTCAGTATATTTGGGAAAATATATTTTTTAAAATTATGATATACAAAAAAATGTCACAATTGCACTGGCTTAAACAAATATTTTGGTCTCTTTAACATATGCTAAAACAAAACCTTGAGGAACTGTCACTTTCTCTTATTGTTAGGATTCCACAATTTTAGGTACATATTTTACGTTTCTAAAGGAAATATATTTTCATGTGTGTAAACAGGATTTTGCATCTTCAGCTTTTGCACAATAATTACAAATTTTAAATAGAGATTGTTCTTAAGGCCCAAAGGATTTTCCTTCAACATGATTTATACAGTCCTACAAGGGCCAAACTCCCATAAATTCAGAATCCAGAAAGCTCCTGGCCTATGCATAAAATATTGAAAGCCAAAATTATTTCATGGAAACAAAATAAATGGGGGGAAAACTCATAATTATATTCATTATAAAACAAACACAAACAAAAAATAAGAAGCATTATGATGGCTCACTCACAACTTATGGTTGAGATGGTTATAAGCAGCAGATGGGAAGCCAACGCATCAAACAGTCTCAAAAAACGAGCCCAAAAGAACTGTAAAACAAAGAGAAACCCAAAGAAAACCATGACAATAAAAATGCAAAATGGAGGGAAACAAAACAGAAACAAATATAAAAACTGGATCAACATTATTATGTCTTCCCCTACAGAAGTGTCTTGTGTCTCTTACTCTCGTTAGCTAAGGCTCTAGGTAGCCTATCCACAGTAGTGCATTGTGGCTCAGATTTTAGAGCAGTGGCCTCAATTTTATAGCCTATGGGCAGATGCAGGACCTTCAAGTCATTTTCAATTACCTGCCACAATACTTTGTGGGCACTAAGGGCATGTAAGTGCTCAGGCTGAGTAACAGGAAGAAGAACAGCAGGACCTGATCAGTTGGGCCACACAGTCAGCACCACAAACCTCTCGTGCCAAGTTCGACTGTTGCTGGGAATCCCACCCACTCTCACACTTCATGACAGATGCTGCTTCCAAAGCAGAGCCAGGCTGTTTGGGCAGGAGCAATGGGAAGATGGGATTTGGCAACAAAACAGATGCTGGAGCTGTTCAAAGAAGGGAGAGAAGGGAGAGAGAAAGGAGCTAGAGAGCAGAGGGGCAAGTCTGGCTACCCTATCTTGAGTTTTTCACAACTCTGCTAGAAATGGGAAAACCGGAAAGCAATAAGCAAGCAAGCAAAATCTCTTGAGACAAAGGGCAGAAGAAAAGAAAACTGTTTCTTCAGGAAAGAGAAAGAACTAAGAGAAAAGCAGGGATTTAGACAGCTCTTCCTCTTCAGTATGATTCTGAAAAAATATTACATATCAACCCAGTAACAAACCAAATACTAGTGAATGAAACTAATTAATGAAATCACTGAAAAACTAATTGGTGGAGGTGAAATACTGTTTTGCAAGAAACTTTACTGTTTTGTAGTACATTTTTAATATAGTTTAATGGCATATGATATTCTCCATTTTTGATTCATTGAAGACTTTTGTATCAAAGACTTCAATGTTTTAACCCCTGAGCCAATAAACTACTCCTCAGAGGACCCCTGACAATTTGAGTTTGAGAGTCCAGTTCTAAGGAATGACCCAGTCTTTAGCAAGATAATTATAATCAATATCCTGTAGTCAATTTCAACAACCTTTTGGTCCCTATGTTCTAGATAGAACAGGGATGTCAAACTCACACCATCATCGCGGCGTCACGTGACATATTGGGACTTTTTTCCCTTTTGCTAAACCAGACATGGGTGTGGCCTAGGGGTGGGATTCTACCGGTTCAGACTGTTTCTATAGAACTGGTCATTATGATTCTGCGCAGTTCGGAGAACCAGCAAATCATGCCCCTGTCTGGTCCCAGCCCTCTCCGCCTGCCCCTCCCCTCCCCGTCAGTCCTTATCGTGCATGTGCGACATCACGTGCATGCCCAACATCGCTGACTGCATTCTCCCCTGCCCAGTCTTAAGGTATTTCCTTTTTTCCCCTCCCGATCAGCTGTTCCAATGATCAGCTGTGCCAGGATCCCCCTCGCTGTCTTACTGCTTCGCCCAGGAGGCTTCCCTGAGGCCCAGAAGGTAAAATGGGGTGCGGGGGGAAGTGGGGGTGGCATTGCAGCTGCCCCACTCCATTTTTTTGCCTTCCTGGGCCCCAGGGAAGCCTTCTGGGAGCAAACACGCCCCCTCAGGAGGCTTTCCTTAGGCCCAGGAGGCCCAAAAATGGAGCGTGGGGGGGTGCTGCAAAAAAAGCCACACCCACCCAGTCACATGGCCACACCCACCTAGCCACACCCACCTAGCCACGCCCACAGAACCGGTTGTTTAAAAAATTGAATCCCACCCCTGGTGTGGCCAGCATATGATGTATCTGCCCCATGGGCCGGGAGTTTGACAGCCCTGTTCTAGAATTTGACAAAAGATTAATTGGCACAGTTTCTCAGCTAGATCTTCTTCACTGTTTGTTCTAGGGATGGCCATCATTTGAATCCCCAGGGATACTATTCTTTATCTCCAAGGTACTTATTTACTAAGGATAGCTTCTGTTTCTATTTCCTAGCAAGTAGCTTTTCTTTTTCTTTTCTGAAGACTTTTTGGATACTTTTTAAAATCTGTTTGTGGATTATTGGATCTCACATTTTTCCGGGTATAACCATGCCTCCTGAGAAAGGAAAAGTATATGTATCAGTATATATATCAGCCTGTATTTTAGGCAGATGGACACTATATTCCGTTTACTTTACAATATACTGTATCTACCTATTCATCTATATAAGGAAAAGGGGGAAACTTTGCAACAACTACTCAGAATGTGGGACCAAGATGGGCAGATTTTTGACAAAAGCATGTGTATTAAGGTAGATCCATCTTGTTGATTGATCTGTGAAATAGGAGGCAGCCAAAGCACCTGAGATAGCGCCAATGAGACCTGTCCCTTTATCATTTTCAAGTTGAGTTCTTAGTTTGCTGAGAAACGGGGGGGGAGGATATTTGAAAATATGCCTAGAGCAATGAAGTCAGAAAATTAGAACTAAATGCAAGTGAGCATTGCCAGATCTATCTGAACTTACACTGTGATGATAAAAGCAGTGAAATTCTCTGCTTAAGTGGTCTGAAAATTCCCACCTGGTAGCCCTATTCAGATTTACTTGGATCCTTTTATAGGAAGATGCAGGCGAGAAACACCTGTAGGCATGCTGGATAAATTCATGGCTTGGCAGATAAATCCATACATCCATTCATATACATTGTAGATTGGGTAGGAAATGAGCAAAGCCTATGGTGATGAGAGAGAAGGAATTTTGTGTTGTAATCTAGGATATGTTTGGGTATGTAGAATCTGTGGAAGCAGATAGTGATCGCTGTAATATAAACACTGCCAATTGTACATCTGACTCATGCCCCTACTGATTGTATTAGATGACAAGCTGAAGCATGAGGCTTTGGATCTGGAAGGCAATCTATGTAAGTTAAGGGAGATGTTAAGGGAGATGTAAGTTAAGGGAGATGCTTTGAAGTAAATAATAGTTCTTGAATTCAGCCATGTTTCATAATCCTTGCTTGGTCTCCAACCTCCCATCTGTAGAAGGTTATTGAGAAAATGAAAGGAATCAACTAGAGTAGGGCTGTCAAACTCCTGACCCATAGGCCAGATGCATCACGCGCTGGCCATGCCCATGCCCTGTTTAGCGAAGGGGGGGAGTCCTAATACGTCACATGACCCCGCTGAGATGACAGGATTTTGACACCCCTGAGCTAGAGGCTCCTAGAAAAACAGATTATTTGGATCCTTTTCAATCTGTATTCAATCTGAGTTATTAGACAGAAATGGCACTGGTCATCTGATAGATGACCTCTATGGAGATCTAGATGACAGAAATATGCTCTCTTGGCTCCATTAAACCTCTTGATGGTATTCAATATTATCAAATATGGTATCATTTTGGACTGTTTCATGCATTGGAATTATTAACACTGTTCTAATATGGATCTGCTCACACCTGAGTGGATGGTTCCTATCAGTGATCCTGAGGAAAAAGCACTTGAGTTCCAATGTACAAAACCACAGGTTTAGTGTTTTCCTTTTTGTTATTTAAATGAAACCGTTGGGAGAAGCCATCAGATGTTTCAGGGTGAAGTGTCACCAGTATGCTTAATGTATATCCAGTCTGGACCAGAGATGCCATGGAAGTCTTGAACCTGTATCTGGAATCTATGAGGATCTTGAAGGACCAAAACAAGCTTAGATTAAAACCTACTTCCCTATCCTACTCCTGAAAGATGAGGTTTATAACATAGGAGTCTTCCTGACCTTCCAGCCTGCTCAAGCAGCAAATGGAAATCCTGGCAAGGGCATATTCTTAGGTAGCATGCTGAGAATATAATACAACCCAACTTGAGCCAGCATCCATGCACTAATAGCTACTCACTGGACTACCGCAGTGGGCTGTACATGAAACTATTGGGCCTTGGTGGCTCAGGCTGTTAATTGCCTGCACTTAAGATCCAGCTGCCTACAACTGCTGTAGGCTCGAATCCCACCAGGCTCAAGGTTGACTCAGCCTTCCATCCTCTCGGGGTAGGTAAATTGAGGACCCAAGATTGTTGGGGGCAATTAGCTGACTTTGTAAAAATGCCGCTTAGTAATAAGCAGGCATATACAATGGAATGAAGGCTATTGCTGAGCACACTGGGTTGTATCCCAAAAATTGTAAGCCGCCCTGAGTCTCCAGAGAAGGGCGGCATATAAATGTAATTAAAAAAACTGCCTTTGGAGATAACTCAGAAATTACATCTGGAACAACCACATCAGTGTATTTTATAGGTGCTGCATTGGCTGCCCATAAACTTTTGGATTTATTTCAAAGTATGGACTGTCATCTCTAAAGCCCTTTATATCATAGCACCAGGTGATAAAAGATTAGTAGAACTTAACTGGCTGAGGAATTCTGGGAGTTGAAGTCCACAAGTCTTAAAGTTGCCAAGGTTGGAGACCCCTGAGCTAGTTCATCCAAAAAGGGGCTGTTGAGAATCCCTCCCACAAGAAAACATGGGGAGTGTCAGTCCTCCTCCAAGTCAGCCCCGATTTATGCAACCTCCTGCCTCTCAAGTTACATGCAGACTTTGCTCTCTTAATATTTTATAATATATAAAATTATTTTAATGAGTGTTCAGTCATAGCTAATCTGAAGTCATTTATCATAGGAACTTAACTAGTAGATTTTATTGTTATATAGTATTTATTGGTTTTAGATTTTGTTTGCTTGTTGTACATCACTAAGAATCCTTCCCTAGTGGTTTGGATTAGAAATGCTGTTAATAAACAAGTAATGAATAGGTTTTATGTATAGTACGATTCTGCTGCCAATTTATAAAACACTTCTTTAGAATCTGTTCTAGATATGAGAATGTACATTTGATCAGATCACAACAATGCTATTTCCATATGGGCCATATCCAAATGGAATATTATTTGAATCAGGGCTAGGCTGATTTCCGTGAATATAAAACTCCATAGCACTGTTTTTCACTATCGTTCTAATAATAATCTTTCAAGAGATTATAAATCGTAATGTGTGACTGAATTGTACCAATTATGTATTATGTGCAGTGAGATGTTGAACATTAAGATTTTGTCTTTAAAGGAAGCCAGTATTTAACAGACGATTTTAAATTAAACAAAATTTGTTTACACCAGGAAAAAGGTAGCTTTCTGAAATATGCAATCATACAGTGGGAGTAGGTGAGCTGATTTTCACATAATCCAATTGTTGGTTGGTTTATTTTAGATTTGTATGATGTGTAAGCACATCCATTTATTTTAGATATGTATGATGTGTAAGCATATCCACCAAGATTTCTAAACCAAATAAAGCACATCAGGACTTTCTACCACATTAAGTAGGTTTTGAAGCATATGGCTCTTATTTTCATCTGGGACTGGAAGCTGTCAAAGTTATCTCATTCGTTGGGGATCTATAAGTAGGGAGTAAAATAAAATAGTAAAATAAAATATGGATCTGTTTTGCCATAATTGATTTCTTGAAAAGTGAACAGATTCAATACAAAGTTAGTATCTTCTTGAAATAAAGACTTTGTATTTCATAAGCTCAAATAAAACAGGCATAATTGCAAACAAACAGAAGAGAAATAGTGATGATTTCCACCCACTCCCATTAACAGGCAAATGTTTCTGCTCTGTTTAGAGCAAAATTTAGCAAAGCTTCTGAGAACCAAGTAAAACTGAAATAGAATTGGTAATCTAACTTAGTTGTGGGATCATGATGTGAAATGCTTTTAAATACAGAGACCATGATTAATTACCATCATAATACTGTTACATCTTGCAGTGATAATGATGACTAATTAACATTTGTATTAGGAAATACCAGAATCAGTAACAATCTTCATTTCTGGATTTGGATGCTATATTTAAAAATTGGTCATGTTATATAAATAGGATTTGTGGGTTTTTCTTCCTTTTCTTCAAATTTCCGATTTAAACAAAGCTTTTCAGGTGCTTTTCTGTCACATTCTGCTTCAACCATACAGTTGAATCCAGAAACCAAGTCATACTTACACATATATGCAATATTCTTAAATCAAGCATTGCAAACTGCTGCAATGCAGTCTGATTCATGAGGAAATAGCTTTAATCAATAATCTAGAGCTGAGTCAGCAGAACAGCAGCATGCAAAGTTTTCAGTTCATGCAAACAAAAGAGACTTCTCATGATAAAATGCTGCATATTTTTGATCGTTTCAGAAATGCTCTCCAGAAAACCAAATAATTCTCAGCAAGGAGGTTTATTAAACTGGGAGGAGCATCACACTATCAAGATAGATGAGCCCAGTATCAATGGTAATCTAAGGCAATGTGTGTCACTGCGTGTGGTATTTTAGATAACAGCTTTCACTGTCAAACTGCTCTTACCGTTTGGAAGCTTTTCTAGTGTTTTTTTTTTCCTTGTGCACCAAGATAGAGAATAAGGCAGGAGGAAAGGAGAAAGAGAAAGAGTGGCTGCCATCTCACTAGCAGCCTGGCTAGCTGGGAAAGGTAGAAGCAACAGCTGTAGCTTCTCTGCCCATCTAAGAGAAGCAGCAAGGCAAAGCCATAAAGAGGCAGCCAGAGATGTAGGACATTCCCATATATGGCAGACTTGAGTCACCCATCTCCACACTCTCCTTGGAGAGCCATGAGAGTGCCTACAGTATTTCCCCCCCCCAAACTTTCACACCTTTCCTATTTATTTATTTATTTATTTATTTATTTATTTATTTATTTAATGGGACTTATATGCCGCCCCATCTCCGAAGACTCGGTTACAATAAAACAAGCACAATAAATACTTAAAAAAGAATTAAACTAATGGTCCCAATTAATACAAAACTTAAAATCCACCAAAATCTAAAACCACCCCACCCATGGGTCACAGCCCGGATTGGTCAAATAACCAGGTCTTCAGGTCATGGCGGAAGGTGCGGAGGTCGGGGCCAGCGGAGCCCCAGGGAAGTTGGTTCCAGAGTTCAGGGACCGCGACAGAGTAGGCACGTCGTCGGGGGACCACCAGCCGGCATTGCCCGGCTGATGGGACCCCAAGGAGTCCCTGTCTGTGACTTCGTACAGGGTGGTTAGTATTTGGGGTACCAAACCCTTTATGTGGAAGAGTTTGGAACTGAGAAAATGTATTTTGTTTTGTGCAAGAAACACACATATGGTAACTTGGAACATTGGCTGGACCATTCTGGGTAGGTCACAGTCTGCCGATTTTGGCTATTCAAAGTTTTACCCAAGAAAAATCTGGAAAGGCATTGCGATGTTTCAGAGCTGACAAGACAAAACAAAACATTCTTGTGGATTGTATTAACTGTTTCCTTTATTATTAGCATAACAAAGGTAGAACTACATTTGTTTCTTTGAAACTCTGATTTTCCCAGAAGCAGAATTCAGCTAATGATATAGATGCACAGTTCTCCCCTCTTTCTCTCCATCCTGTGTCTGCTTTCAAAACGAGGATGGAGTATAGCAGTTTCTTTTAGACCTCTGCTCTGCAATTCTGGAATTAACTGTCATGCTGCCAACAACAGCAATGTTTCCGCTTAAACTGACAGTGTACTTCTCTTAAAAATGTTGCTATCACTAAATTTTCCAAAGCAGTTAGTTAAGTGCTCGAGTTGAAATTTAGTTGGTAACTTATCAGTCTTTTTCAGTTCCCTCAGCATAATTATGAGGCAACCATAGCATTTCATCGAATGACTGCTGCCAACTGTCCTCACTGCTTTTCTGGCTGGATGTTTAGACTTTTTGCTGCTCCCATAGCAGTGCTATCAGATAAGAGTACACATTGTGGCATTAAGAGAAGTCATAATGGAGAGTGAACTCATCTTTATGATAGTTGTGGCCTATGACGTGGATACTCTAGTATTCCTCACAATTCTATTTCATCCTTTATACTACCTAATATATATACACAACTGATTAAAAAAAGCATCTGGAGTTTTGGAACACACTGTCAGCATGTGCTATTAAATCCAGATTCATGTACTTTGTCTTTAAATTTAATAAAGCTTTTCAAATTTAAGTCCTTGGTAGAGGACAATAATGCACAGAATGAAGGAAACAGACTGAAGTTTAATCCAAGTAAGAAATATGTCTAGATCAGTCAAATAATAGGATTTCAACCTGAACTGGATTCCATTTCTATTTCTATTTATGTTGGAAACTATTATCGTCTGTTTGGTTGTTCTCCTGGATTCATCTCTGAAATACACAGGGTTCTGTGTTAAACAACTGCTCCCATAAGGATGCCATAGCTATATTTAATTTCGGACAATAGGTTGGGTTACCTAAGAAAATATTTTTAAAAAATCAACTTCCAGAATGCTAAGAGACTGACAACTTAAGTGGGTCTTAAACTATTATCTTTCAGTGTTTTCTCTTATTGATATAGTTTAATGTATTTATTGAACTAATTTTAAATTAAGCTTTAATGTTGGCTATTTTATTTAAACCAAATAGTTAGCTACCTGGCATACCTATGCTGTAAATACATTAAAAAAAGAAGAGGGATGAAATGGCTTTAACAGTATTGATTGCAGATTTGCTCTGCACTTGGATCTTTAACATACTGAATAGTGTGATACTGGGCTCTGTATCACAATCATTTCCTTTAAAACATTTTGAAGAAAAAGTAAAAATAGAGAATAATTATATTGGTACTTAGAGCTTTCATTGCACAAAGTACAATTACCTGGTAAGTAAGATGGATTTAACTTTTCAAACTTTCAAGCTTATCATTAAGCTTTAATTCTAGCTTGGGTCACTTCAGTATTCAGCTCTTCTTTGGGCTCATCTTGACAGATATCATTTGACCCCATTGAAATCTTGGCAAATACTGGGAGCAGTGTTTATGCAGTGATTAATTACAATGCCTACATTCAATCCTGAAAGATACGTATAGAAAATATTGCAACTCAGATATAATACTAAATATTTACCCATATAAAGCTATATGAAGCCAATGGGTACAGTCAGCATTGATTCAGGGTATCATGATGATACCCAATGCTGCATTGCCACCCCATCCCACCATCAAATAGGAAATGCTATCAGTGTTTTGTTGCAGTATCTGAAGGCTGTTGGGAGTTAGACAGGATGAAATAAGCTAAAAGTGAATCCCAGCAAGGTAAAGTTGCACTTTATCCATTCAGATACTGTGACTATTCCAATGTTAACTTTGACGGAAACAGGTCCCTGAATTGGGGGTCCTTCTGAACTCACCACTCCTACAGGAAAGATAGGTGGCCAGCTGGCTGGTGACCATTTATGGGCCTTCCTACAGCAAGAGGACATGTGATGCTCTATCACTACTAGTTTAGACCTATACATTCTACTTGGAGATGCCTTTGAAGACTTCTTAGAAGCTGCAATTAATCCAGAAATAGCATCCAGTTAGTTATTAGCCAGTAATCATCATCAGGAATATTGTATAGGTGCTATTAATGCTATATGGCTCCCTATTAACTTCTGGATATAATTCAAAGTTACCATGTGATTGCCATTTATAAAATCTAAAAGACTGTGTAAAAAAATGCTGCTGGATCTCCTTCCACAAGCAGACTTGTCACACCTCCCCCTTGATAGTGAAACTGTCTTCAATATTTTGGTTTTCTAATTTAAATATTTTTGAATATCAAATTGTTCAGAGGGGTCTATGACTAGCATTAAGATACCGAGTTTAGTTATTGGTTGATTTTTTTGGTTTTATAATTTATTAACCATACTGTAGATGCGTTAATGTTTAATTACTGCAACCTGCCAAGTATCTGGCAATACATTTTATAAATAAATAAACATAACACCATTTTTGTACCTGCTTCATTAGTTTCTAAAAGGGTAAATACAAAGTGCTGGTTTTAATCTATGAACCTCTTCACCTGTTTCCTAGGTATTTTGAGGAATCTTTCCTTCAAATAAACCAGTTCATCTCATGATGAAGTGCTTAAGGTTCCTTTCCTTTTTGAGGGTCTGAGGACTCTCAATGCATTATTTTATCACTGCAATCTCATTATTTTGGAACACGCTTCCTTCCCTGAGAGGTTCAGTTGTTGCCCAAATTTAGTAAGGCTATCAAAATAATCCTATTCCAAAGAAACAATGTTATTATCCCAGTGGGCACCTACTTATTTTAACTGTTTTAAAATCTGTTTATTATTCTTATGAAGCAAACCATACTGAAATGCTGTAGAGAGGAACAGAAGAGCTAACATAAATCACTGAATTAATTGAAATCAAACAGAAGAATCTTATACCAGTAAAACCTTGCTCTTCAGCAGTTTCTTCTAACCCTCTAGAGATGTTTAGGGATGGTAGCAGGAAAAAAAGATCAATTATATATGCCACTACCACTCACAATATTATTAGATGCAAATTTGCTTCTTCTGAATGTGCATGAATTCAGCATGAGCAGTGTGCTTTTTAAAAAAAATAAAAACAATCTTCTATAAAAGTTGTTAATGGGACAAAAGGATGAACAATTTACAGTGTTCTCTTTTTTTAGTACTGATATAAGTAACTGATAAACAGGCAGAATATGCAAAGTAGTATTTTATTCTGAAATCATATGTAATAACTCTTTGGCAATTAGAAGAATCTATCATATTCAGTTTTCATCTCAACAAATAGGTATGTTAAACTGACAGTACTGCAAACATGAATAATACAACAGTGCCCTTGATAGAAGCTAGATAAAGGTTTCCCTGTCAGTCATGGCCGACTCCAGGACATGGCGCTCATCTCCATTTCTTTTCTGAAGGAGCGAGCATTGTCCAAAGACAATTTCCGTGGTCATGTGGCCAGAAGGGCTATATGCCAAAGGCACACCGAATGCTATATATAATGTTCTGTGTGCCTTTGGCATGTGCATAGACTGGCAATTTAAAAGAACACAAATACACAGCAAAATATAAATACACGAATACACGGATTGGCAGCATATGAATAGAAATAAGTAAGTGTAAAAATATAATGGTACTGAGAGAAGAAATGTTTATGGCTCAGGGTTGGTGGAGTACTTGGTGCTTTCTGAACTTGGTTGTTTTCTTGCAGGCATTTCATTACCAAACTAAGTGATATCATCAGTGCACTGTTGATGTTGCCTAGTTTGATAATGAAATGCCTGCAAGAAAACAACCAAGCTTGGAGAGCACCAAGGACACCACAAAAATATAATGGTTTTTTTTTTATCTGTTGCAATGACAGAAAAAGAAATAGAAAAGACATCACTTACAGGTCGGACTTCACCATTAGTATTGGTATACTGCCGGGCCAGACCAAAGTCTAACATATAACATTTCCTGTAGGTTGAAGGCAGGCGTCCCATGGCAAAATTAGACTAAACAGGAGCAACACAATAAGAAGATATTAATACATCAGTAGCCCTTCATAGGTGATAAAGCCATTATCCAAAATCTGTTCCAGTTACTATTTTTATCGTATTTCCCTTTTATCAATCATTTGCTGTTACATCTGTGATTAAACAAAGTTCTTGTATTTACTTCAGTAGGTTCCTGACAGATTAAATATACCAATCTCAATTCAACCTCTCTATTTCTAGTCAACTGAAAATAAAACCTCTTGCCCTTCTCTAATTTGTTCCATTTTTTCTGAACCCATTTTAAAATCTAATATCCAAATGGAATATAATATTTGAAGGGGGGGTCCAAGTGAAGCAGAATAAACTGATTTAATTACTGTATGTAGGAAACATCCTTGTACATATTTCTTGCAGCTGCATCACATTGCTAATTCATACTCAGTTTGTAATCACTCCAAGATTTTTTCATAACTTTTTGCCAATGCAGTTATTCTGTAATTATACATTTATGTATATTTCCCATTGCCATATTTTCAATTGTTGAAACTGATAGTATCATTCTGAACCCATTTCTCTTCCAATATCAGCTTGCATTTTATTTCTAGCTCCTAGATTATTAGCTACATATGCCATTCTCAGATAGAAGGTAAACTGTAATACAACAACAAAAACAAAAGGGATGAGAAAGTGATGTAGAGATTACTTTAATGAGAATGGCACAACAGACAGAAAAGCAATACTGGCAAGGTAGAATAAGCAAGCAATTAGACCTCATTTCCGTTTCTTCTAAATCTAGTATAAATGATTGTGGTTATATTTTCTGACCTGGAGGAAGGACAGAAACACACTGATATTTTGCCACTGTTTGCTAAGAGGGGAAGAGTTCTTTTTTCCTTTAAAACAGTTTTATATTAATATTATATATGGGTACACTAATACAAGATTGTGTGGGAATGCATACAAAAGTGTATCCATAAGAAAAATGAGGCTTGAAAGCACATGAGAAGGTGAACAGTATGCAATTCAGCATGCAATCACTGGTAAATGTAGTCTTGAAAACCAGACTTGGTAAAGGTATGTTTTCAGCCCCAAAAGACTCTGGATTTTCAACAGCGCCTAGAGCAAAAGGAAGGATATCAATCCAACTCCTGCAAGAAATAAATATATGCACAAACTTAGGAGCTTAAGCAGAGATGCGATTCAAAAATCCCAGCAACCAGTTCGCTGCCTGGTTACTGGGTGGGGGTGGCCATGATGGGCGTGTTGAAATACAGGTTCGGCAAACCAGATGTAACTTTAACATCCGGTTTGCTCAAACCGGTCTGAACCAGTAGAATTCCACCCCTGAGTTTAAGAGGTTAGCTGGAGAAAGTGTTACTTGTCTGATATAATGGTTAATGTGTTAACCTAGAAACTGGAAGACTGAGTTCTAGCTCTCACTTATGCATGAATCTCAGTGTCACTCTCTCTCAGTCCAAACCACCTAAGAGATAGCAGCATTATGTACATTGCTTGCGGTGATACAAAAATAAATTGATATAAATCTAATAAATATTGTTTCAGTTTTCTCAAGATTTAAATACTAGGAATAATTCTGAAATTCTTATCTGAATTTGAATTCCCTCTGTTGAAGAGGGAATCATAGAAGGACTCTTCTCTGAAAGCCCTAGCCAATTTCACAAGAATATTTTTATAAAACTAACAGTTTAGACTTCCAACCAGGGCTATAGTATAGCTATTACTGTCTTTTTGTTACTGATCTATTTACATATGCATATTCTCATTTATTGATAGAAAAAATGATCATAAAACATGAAATGATAAAATGCCTTTGCAACTTGGAACTAGTTAAATACACAGGCCCATGTTTTAAGTGAGGCCTTACCTATCCCAAGACATAAAGTCATGCTTTTATATGCATTTCATGAATGTACTTCTCTCTCTAAAACTCATGCAATGCCCCTGAGAGGTATGTTTTCCAACTGCAAGAACTGTTCTTAATAAACATCAATAGGTAAAGCAAACTATGTAGAGAAGGTCAGCCACCAGAATATATCAGCCACTTACAGGCTTGATATCTCGATGCAAGAATCCCACTGAGTGAATGGCTTCTATGGATTCTAAGATCTGCTTGCCTAATCGAAGAGTTGTGCTCAGTGTAAAAGTTCCTCGAGGCTGGCTTCTTCTGAGGTCTGCAAGATTCCGCCCCTGAAAAGAAATGAATGTCAGATTTCTGTATGAGATTTCATCAGCAGATATTATTTAATCCACCAGATTGACAACTGAACTATGTCTTTTGGCTATCAGCATTAAGACTTTCCATCCAAAGGTGGACAGGTAAGCAATTTCATTAATTTAAAAATTAGTTAAAGACAAAAGTCAGATTTTTCTCTTCTATCTGCTGCAAAATGAAATAAGCATACCGAAGAGTCAGTTGGCAACTCTATAACCAGCAATTCTGGAGATACAAATAGCAAAAATGAAATTTGAAGGGGGAGGGTTTCCTCTATTGTCCCAGAACCAATGAATAAAAATTACAAGAATGGAGATTCAGGCTAGACATCAGGAAGAACTTCCTGACCATATAAGTTGTCAGCCAACCACTAGACGTCTTCAACAGAGGTTGAATAGCCATTTGTCAAGGAAGCTGTAGTGGGTCCTCCACGGAATTCAAGGATGAACTAGATGGTCCATAAGGTCATTTCCATCTTTATTAATCAATTGTGAGGCAGGAGAAATGGAAGGAACTGTAAGATTATTGGGGGGAGAGAAGCAATGATAGGAGAGTAGTCAAATAGTCCTCTCCCCATTTCCTCTGGATCCTTGTAAAGACAGTCATTCTGCCCTATTTTCAGAGGCAAATATCCTCATTAGTAGAACCTTCTGAAACTTTCAGGTAACCCCTGGGAAAGAGAAGGTGATTCCGTTCACCTCCTCCTTGCTAGTCCTTTTCCATCTCCATGGTATTTCAAAAGAGAAAAAACTTTCCACATGTTTAGCTTGCCTGTAAAATTGATCATCAAGATAAGAATCCATATCATCACTGAGGGTATGGTAAATACAATTATGAAGTTTTTTAAAAAAAGCAGAAAAGCTTACCTGAAGTTGCATAACAACATAGTTAAACTTCTCATTCCTTCCACAGCCAATAAATCTGCAAACATGATCTTTCCCTGCAAAGTGTACATTCCATGCTCAATCAATCAGAATGCAGTTAGCTTGCCACTATCATCTTACAAGAAGTGTTTTTCAAAAAGTCTTCCAGAATCCCTGTGACTTCAAGGGATCACAAAAACCACTAAAAACTTCAGACATCCAGGATGTCTTTAGTTTCCTGAATCATTCCATGTAGATCATACAGAGTACTCTACTCTAACATATAACCCTTAGCTACTTTTTTTGCCCTATTTTTATCTTCCTTAATGAGAATGAGTTGTTTGCCTTAATTGTTACCTTCAGAAAAAACACCTGCCAATTTTACCTGGTTCTATCCAAGCTATTTTTACATAATCAATGTTAAGCTATTTCAGTGGTCATTGGAATCACATTGTCCAGAGATCAAAAAAGTATCTGATGTAATCAAGCAAGGGGAACTCATGGGAAATAGCTACCAAAATTCTAAACTCTAACTACCGATTATTTCCATTTTAACTAAACAGTTTCATACCTAAGTCCCCTTGCTCAACTTCTACTGAAAATACCCACAAATCACTGTCAGAATTTCCATTTAGAAATCCATTTTCATGTCTCTTTCTGTGTAATTATGTACTCTGAACTGTGTTTAAGTAGCTTCAAGTTTTCAGCTCATTTGAACTGTAAAAGGCAGCCCGAATACATAGTATCTTTTTATAGTAATTCTTAGTGAATATACTTCAGTCGAACCTGTACTTGGACTTAAAATTAGCTCTTTCTGTTTTTTCCCCCTCTGAATTAAAAACTTTTGCCTTTGCCAACTCTCCATTACCCCAGCTATCAGGTTTCCTCCAATCAGCAAGGCTGGACTGTTACATGATTTCCACAGCAATGCCCTCCTCTTAGTTGGAAAGTGCTATTTGACTATTGCCAGAGGGCCTATACTCTGGCATGATATCATGCCCTCCCTTCACCAATCCTTGAAGGCTGATACAGGAAAAGTCTCTTCCAGGAAAGGCAATGTCCTATGACTCGGGACATACTGAATCATCAGAGAATGTGCTCTTCCAATGCCTGTGCTATAGAGACATGTGCACTACCCTCATCTCACGAATACTGTATAAATACCCATAGGACAAATAAGGTGCATAGCACTATTTTCAGGGGTGGGATTCTACCAGTTTGGACCAGTTCTATAGAACCGGTTGTTACGATTCTGCACAGTTTGGAGAACTGGCAAATCGTGCCCTTGACTGGCCCCACCTCTCTCTGCCCGCCCCTCCCCTCCCCACCCAGTGAGTCCTTATTGCGCATGTGTGATATCGCTCACTGCATTCTTCTCTGCCCAGTCACTCCTTAAGGTATTTCCTTTTTTCCTCCTCCCGATGATCAGCTGTTCTGATGATCAGCTGTGCCGGGATCTCCCTTGCTGTCCTAGTGCTTCGCCCAGGAAGCTTCCCTGAGGCCCAGAAGGCAAAAAAATTGGGGGGGGGCTGCAAAAAAAGAAGCCACGCTCACTTAGCCACACCAACAGAACGGGTTGTTAAAAAATTTGAATCCCACCCCTGATTATTTTATACCTCCCTGCTGCTTGCAGACACTAATCCTGTTGTTACAACGTAAATATTGCAGATTCTGCACAGCAGCAATTAAAATCTGTCAGATATGGGTGACCTGTGCCTCAGACCAACCTTAATATTTAGCTTCTTAGTTAGGAGTATTTACTATTGTGATACATTTCTGAGAACGAGCCATATATTGACTTTAATTTTTCCCCATTTTTAATTAATGTCTTTGCCCCTTTTTATAGATTTTTTAAAAGATTGGTGTGGAGTTTATATGTATGTGTTTAAGCTTTTTAAAATGTTTTTAACCATGTGTATTTTATATAGTTTATTGTTTTAAATTACTAATTTTTGTATCCCACTCTTCTTTTGCTAGTTATAACCACAATAAAGATTGGATTATATTTGACTACTTTTTTCTCATTTTCATATTTTCAAATAGCATGCCAGTCCATAAGAGAGACAGGCATAGTAACTAAGCCACTTACTCTTCTCGCCAGTATTATATTTTATGTTCTTGATATTATAATATTTGCTGCAGTAACAAAAGCACTCCCTTCAGACTAAACCAGAGCATGTAGTTCTCTTAGAAGTGCAGGAGAAAATATTAATAGTGCATCTCCACAATGTAACTTACCTTGTCTAAAAGAGTTGCTTTCTCTGATATGAGTCCAATTATTGAGGCTTTGGATATGAAACATGAAATATCCAACAGAAAATTATAAACCTTCCTGACAAGCTACAATTAATGTAGCTCTTTGTAGAAAACAGTGATAATTAAAACTGTATTAAAATCAGGTGACATTGCTACATAAAAATTTCACTGAAAAGAAACACTGGATCTCAAACAAAGCTGTATTTTGTTTAAATATGGTATATTGTCATGTTTTAACACAAAACAGATAATAGTGTAATCAAACTCTATAAACCTCAGTCACTTTTCAGAATAATTGTATCTCCTACCTTGTAGCTTTTTTAGAACAGCCACCTCCATCTTGAGGACTTGCTTTGGTTGCTGAGCTGACTCAACCTTCAGAGCTACATTCTCCCGAGTTAAAAGATCCATTGCTTCATAAATCTCACCAAAGCCACCACCACCAATCTTCTTCAACTAAATGGGACACAAAATCATCACAACATTTAGCAATTAGGGAGATTCCACACTTTACCTAGAAACTTATGAAAAAAGTACCAAGCAATGCAATGTTGTATGACTGTCTTGGATATAACTAAAAAGTGTATTTAAAGACACAAACACAAAACCAAATAGTTGGCCTCTTAAGAATAATATTAGACTTTACCAAACATGGGCTGCTAAAATCCAGGAAAGATATTAAGTGGCAGCAGATACAGAAAATTAAATAAAATTAAATGTATATTTAATAAATCATTAACATTATTACCCCTTGCTATCAAGGCAACGTGTGTTAAAAGTAAAAGCAACCAGAATGCAAAAGATATAAAAATGAAATGATATTATGTGGAAGTATATAAAAATAGTTTTACCATCTTCTATAAATCATCACTTGATGGAACCACAAAACATCATGGCCCACCATCTTCTATAAATCATCACTTGATGGAACCTGTGTTCAAAATCCAAGTGTTCAATGCCTTTATAAATCAAAGCAGGGATAGGACTTAACAAGCCTCTGGTAGATCTGGATTTCAGACAGCAGAAAAAAGAAGGATGTCTCCAGGATCCCATAAGATTGGTACATGCTTATTGTGTTAGATCTTATGAGACAACCAGAAAGGCAATCCCACAAATAATCAGACTCCAAGTTATGTTACAGATATCAATTAGCAAATTGAATTGGTAACCAGTTCAGAAAATATAGATGTCACATGGGCATATTGAGGTATGCCCATAACTGCTTGCAAAGTTGCATTCTCGATCAGATTCTGACTCTATCATCTACAACACACACAGATGGCAGGTAACTAAGATACCATGAGCATAAGATACCATGAGCAGGTTCTGCCGATAGGGAAGGGTAGAAAATGGCACATTTTCTATTCAAAAGGCATCCTGGCTATTGATACCACTTGCTCTTCCAAGAAAAGCCATCAGTACCAATTGCACACCTGCCTCAGAAATGCTACACAATGGAGAACTAAAAATGGAAAATCCCAGACATACCTGATCCCAAGTCATTCATTTTTGTTAGAATTGAAACTAAATCGGTTTCTCCTCATCGATTTGCTAACAGCTTCCAGACACTGAGACATCATTTCCACAATAAGTCAGATGGGGCTCCAAATATACAACCAGTAATCATCTAGTAAAGTGATATCTGAATCTATGTTATCAAATTAGTTCTCCAAGCAGTCTCATCAGATATTAAATAGAAGAAGAAAAAGCACAGATCCTTGGGGAATAAATATCAGCCTCCCCTTACCCTCCTCTGCCCAACACCGATACCAACTTCAGAGAATTCAAAATAGTGTCTCCTCCTCCCAAAATCCTGAAGAATATCATGATTGATGGTAATGGCCATTAAGAGGTCAAGCAAGTCCAGAGAGTGGTACCATCTCTGTCCCAGTGACACAAGATAGTATCACAAATAAGAAAAATGTTTTTCAGCATTATATCCAGGCATGAAACTTTACTGAAAAGGTCCAAGATAATCTATTTCTAGTAGATCTTTGCTCAAAAGGAGGAAAATTGCTCAATATCACCAGATCTAGTAAAAATTTCTTAAGATGAAAGCACATTACCACCTTTTTCAGGCAGGGAGAATCCCATCATTCAAGAATGAAATCACTTCCACTTAGTTCCCACCAGAAGATTTTTCCCAGATGATCTTGACTAAGTAAAAGAGGCTTGAATCTAAAAGCCTTGAAAATTCCCTCTGCTTTCTCAAGTTTTACAAGCGCAAACTACTCCTAGTTAATGGATGAAAAATTGTCCTAGTAACCCCAGTCAGAGTCCACTTTAGAAGAGATCTGAGGAATTTTATTCATCAAGGGCCTCGCATAATCTTTGCAAAATACTATGCATTAGCCTTTAGGATATAGTATTCCTCTGACCACAGAAATGACCAACTTAAACATGCTAATCAGAAACACATCAAAGAAACAGTGGAGCTCCAAGACAAAATAATTTGGATGCAAGATTCATTCTTCAAAAATAGTGAGTTTTCTTTTCAGCAGAGTGAGAGTAGCCCCTAGAGGTATTTATGGAAAAGTTCTTTTTTGAACTTTTTTTCATTACCACCTGAATGAGATCTGAAAATAAAATCTAGGTAATACAGAGATTTTCACTATTATTCAAAATTGAGGATTATATTGTTTTTTTATAATTAATTAATTATAAAAATTCCACAAGATAGAATTTTGCAGTTCTCCCAACAATCATCTTCATATTATACTAGAATGAGGATTTTTCCTGACCTGCCTCTGTACATAATTAACAAACACAAGAATTCAGTGAGGAAAGAGTTTTTCTTCTTTATGCAGCAATTTTTGTTTACTGCTAGATATGATAGATGGGGATTATATGGAAAAAAACACCTCTATGTGATCTTACAGAGTTAACGTCTGCTTGATAACATATAATCAAATAATCAAAACCAGATTTGGGAACAAAAAGATCTCTTTTTAAGTGGGGATCAGAAAAAATGAATAGATGGAATAAATAATAAATTAATAAATGTAATTTTAACTGCAAATGATCTCCCTAACCAAAGGATAGGTGTTTATTATGTTGCAGAAATGCCTCTGAAGTTCACTATTTTCTTTTTATTTTTTTAATCTTTAAAAAAGTTTCTATATTTTTATATTAATATTTAGACATTTTGCTATTTTTCTAAGCAATTTTTGGACTACTAAAATGTTTTAATATGAGACTGTTTATTCCATTTTCCTTGACTTATGAAAATGCATACAGTTTTCATGGGTATTTGTTACTTTTAACTGTTTCCTATTTTAAGGTCTTACATCTCTAAGACGAGAAGGATTTCTTAAAATTAGTTTAACCTAAAGCTGATTATTTTTTAATTTTTATTTATTAATTAAAATGTCTATTCTTCCTAATGAGATTAATTCAGCCAAGCATGGCTCTTTCAGGAAATTTTTAACTTTTATTGCTGCCAACTTATTCCTTCAGGGAATGGATGAACGCAGAAAAGGGTAAACTTTTCTGAACTGATAAGTAGCAAATGGGGAGTGTTAAAAACAGAAATAGCATAGTATAAATAGAATACTAGGATTCTTGATTTGAAAGAAAACCAAAGCTGACTGTGATCAAACATATAGTTTGATTTTTATATAAAAAAGAGATTTTAAATAATTAAATGAAAGGTGTTCAAGTTTAGCTGGAATTCCAAAAGAAACAAAACTTTAACAATTCCAGTGAGGATTTTTTTAGCACATTAAAATAAATCAGTGCCTATACGTTTAGTGAAAATCTGAATACCAAAAGTGCTCAGAGAGGCAATGAAAAGGTAGGTGATCAGAGGTGGTATTCAACAGGTTCTGACCAGTTCTGGAGAACCGGTAGCAGAAATTTTGAGTAGTTTGGAGAACTGGCAAATACCACCTCTGACTGGAATATATTTTTTTAAATTCATATTTATATGCTGCCCTTCTCTGGAGACTCAGGGTGGCTTACAATTTTTTGGAGCACAACCCAATGCGCTCAGCAATAGCCTTCATTCCATTGTATATGCCTGCTTATTACTAGGGCTTTTTTTGCCCCCCAAGCAGCATTTTACAGTATCCTTCCCCTGCTACACCCACCAAGCTATGCCCACAGAACCAGTAGTAAAAAAAATTTGAATCCCACCACTGTAGGTGATGTTGTATGCAAAGAACATAAAGTGGTAGCAATTTTGTCAGAAAAACTAAATGCTGAGAAAGAACCAAGGATCAAGAATACTAGGAACAACAAAAGAAATTACTTCAAGTTTGTCATAATAAAAGGAAAAGATTATAAATTACAAAATTCCCTTCAAATGGAATTGAATTATAATTTCATATATATTAAACAATGTCTGCATTTTTAAAAAATATATGCTACAATGGGTGGCAGAGATGCAATCATGACCAAAGTTTCTTGGGACAATTTTTAGATACCACACCAAGATAAACAGACAACTAAACACAAGTTGAAAGCAAATAATTCTATAGAAGAATCCATCCAGAATTAGAAAACAAAACTTGCCATTTTAAATAAACTGAAGATGTTTTGTACAATGTCCACAGTTTAGTTTAGTTATCTTGTGTATCTTCTTAACCTAACTTCACTGCACGGTTTACTTGTTTTTTTAAATTATTGCAATTATTTTTTTTAATTATTTTTTATCTGCCCAGACCAAAATATTTAATAAATATATAAATATAATTTATATCTACCTATATGTACAAGTACACAAAATGTCTCTAAATACCTTTACACAGCAGTTCCATTCTTTGTAGCAAGTAGTAGGTGCCACACATCAAAAAAGAAAGACCTGACCTACTTTTTACTTCTAAGTATTAAGTACTGCACATAAATGCAATAGAGACATCAAATAAAGTATTGTGCATTGCCAATTTGGAATAAACACTGTAACCTAAAATAGATTGAGATTTGCTACATCTTACATTCATATTCAAATGACTAGAGTGCACTGACAAACTATATGAGAACCAAAATCTTAAATTCAATTAAAATGTTTAGGTTTCTTAGTACTACAAAATGAAATAATTTTGAGTTATTGATTAGAAAATGCTTGTTTGGGAATATAACAGGAGGAAACAACCACAGATGTAAAATCAGTTGAGAAACATGTATAGCTAGAGCAAGGTATTTACTGATAGTTGCTGAGAGAGTACTTTCAGACTAGTAGCAAAAACTGTTCTAAAAAAATAAAAACAATATTCCCTAAACATTTTTTAAAATCTCTACTGTCAGCAATGTGAGCATCAAATGCTCAGATAGCGATTAGAAATTGATGTGTCATCTTGTTACATGAGAAGAACTAACAGCTCCATTTATCAAAGTACTGGCAGCCTACAGTATTTCAAAGAAGGTTTGACATTTGCATTAACTGATGTAAAAAAGAATTTTACTGTTTTGCTATGGAAACTATGCAAGAATTAAAAGGGAAAAAATATGAGCCACAGCCCATCATTATAATTTTATACTTGGAGTCATGTCTCCAGAATTCCAGCTATGAAAATCAAGCAACATGCTGACATGTTTCTGACAACAAATGAGAAGAATCTGTCCCTGCTGGTCTCTGCAGTTCCATCTTGCCAAATACTTATGCAGTTCATAGGATTGCTTCCAAGAAATAGGAAATATGTTAGCAAACTAAAGGGTGAGAAGAAACTATTTTACTTTACCAATATTCTATACCATCCACCTCACTTAAATGATTATTGGAGGAAATTACATGCAATAGCCCCTAAATAGTAACAGACAAATCTAAGCTAGCCCAGTAACTTTGGACAAATCATTTTCTCTCAACCTGAGGAATAAGGCAATGGCAAACCACTTCTGAAAAATCCTTGCTAACAAAACCACAGGAACTCATCCAGACAATCTACAAGAATCAGAAAAGATCGAACAAAAGGAAAAAATACAATATTACTAGTCAGAAAGCTGCTAAGGGACCATAAATATTGGAAGAAAAATTGGTTTCTAGACCTGACGTAGTAGGAGGGATGCCACAGAACTTCAGGAGTGAGAATGAACTTGAATTTAAGTTTCCTAGATTTAAAGTTCTTATATACCCCTGAAGATACCTGGTGATCTTAGCAGTGAATGTATTTATGTCTAAATTTACCAATTTCTGAGATTGTCAAGATGATCAAATCTTGGGAAGGGAGGAGAGAAAGAAATCTTTATAGATTACCACATCCAATGCGAGTATTCCCTGCATGTTTGCAATGGATGACAATAGTGAATGTGTGATTGTATTATGAAATTCCAGTTTCAAGTTTCCCAAAAAACTTGTGGATTGCTGTTGCAGAAAAGTTACACAGAAAATTTAAATACTGGCAATAATAATATCCCCCACCCAAAGATAGAGTATCTTTGTGACATTTTTTGCATGCTTCTTAAGCTAAACAAGGATTTCCCCCTTGGTTATTGAGAAATGTGGAGGTAGTGGAATTAAAAATTATAGCTTTTTCAAATATTGTCATCTCCTTAAATAGGAAAATCCTAACTTCATAACAAATAATATCAATATATATATATATATATATATATATATATATATATATATATATCTTAAGCCCTCAGAAAGGGGATGAGGATTTCTTAATATTCACATAGACATATAGCACTTAAACTGAACACAGGGAAAGAGTTTTTAGAGACAAGACCACTAAGACAAGCAATGTCAAAGAAGAACAAAGAGGAAAGAAAGGAAGATTAAAATGTGCATATATAACAGAGATTGGTAAGAAACTGCATCTTTATTAAATTATTGCAGAAAATTACTGTCTTCTAAGCATAACATTTGTAATACCAGAGATGCTATATTTAGCACTTCAGTCTTCTCCTGCAAAAATACTATGCTTAATTCAATATGACATTGGATAAATGAATACAACAAAAGCTGGTCTTGCTGACTCCCTGCCAAGTCCTTCATAGCAAGCATGAAAACCACATTAGCACTTGACCTCCTCAGTATTCTGAAGCTACACAAATAGCAGGGAAAGAAAGCAAAGCAAATCTAGATACAATTACATTGCTGCAGATGACTTGGGAAAATGTCTCAGATATCTGCATCCTAAAATTGAGACATTATATTTAAATGGCATTAGCAGAGAGAGCACAGACTTATTGTACTAGTTGTTATACAGAAACATATTGTTATATAGAAACAGATTAGGAATAATGTACAGAACTAAGCTGTGGCAACAGCTTTAAAACATTAAAGCTGTAGCAATGATGGAATATGCTGAAATAGAGTCTTGACGAGAAGCATTCAACGGTGCAACATTTTGTTGTTGGTAAAAATAGGTAAAACAATGTTTAAAGTAATTCAACATAGTGTAATTATCAGGCTGCAGCTATGTTTTACTGTACATAGCTACAGCCTGATAATTTACAAGCACCTGTAAATAGATACTGATAAAAAAAAATACAAAGAATGCCCAGATAATGGAACAGTAACCTGAAAGTAATTTCTGCACATGCCCACTTTTCCCATTTTTCAATGGTGACACTATTTTGTATACTTTTTTCTTCCATTCAACAGTGTCTGAGTCTCGGAGACTACCTGGACAAGTGCCTGCAGTTTTCTTGGCAAGGTTTTTCAGAAGTGGTGTGCCACTAACTATTTCCTAGAGATGAGAGAAAACAACTAGATTAAGATTACCTAGCTGGCTAGCTAAGGGCAGAACTAGAATTCACCATCTCCTGGTTTCTGATGCCTTAACTACTACACTGCACTGGTTCTATTAAGCACCTGAAATACTGTATGCAGTTTTGGCCACCACATTACAAAAAAGATGTTGAGGCTTTGGAAAAAGCACAAAGAAGAGCAGCTAAGATGATTAAGGAGACAAAAACATATGAAGAACAGTTGCAGGATTTGGGTTAAGCTAATATAGTAACAAGGAGGACTGGGGCGACATGATAGCAGTATTCCAGTATTTCAGAGGCTGTCGCAATGAGGAAGAGGTCAACTTATTTTTTCAAAGCACTAGAGGGCAGAACAAGAAACAATGGATGGAAACTAATCAAGGAGAGAAGCAACTTAGAATTAAGGAGAAACTTCCTAACAGTGAGAGCAATTAACCAGTGGAACAGCTTGACATCAGAAGTGGTGGGTGCTTTATCACTGGAGGTTTTTAAGAACAGACTGGAAGAAATCACATCTGATACCTGTACAATCAGCACAAGGTCCCCCCAAGGCTGTGCGCTTTCTCCACTTCTCTTCTCCTTATATACCAATGACTGCATCTCAAACAATCCATCTGTTAAAATACTGAAGTTTGCAGATGATACAACAGTGATTGGCCTCATTCGAGACAACAACGAATCCGCATACAGACAGGAGGTTGTACAGCTTGCCTCGTGGTGTAACCGGAACAATCTGGAACTGGTAGTATGGGAGGGTTTCTCCTAAGGTCTACTACTATTTCTACAGTTTTGAGTGTGTTCAACTCAAAAAGGTAGAAATGGTGGTAGACTTTAGGAGAAACCCTCCCATACTACCACCTCTTACAATACTAGACAACACAGTATCAACAGTAGAGACCTTCAAATTTCTAGGTTCTATCATATCACAAGACCTAAAATGGAGACCTAACATCAAAAACATCACCAAAAAGGCACAACAAAGAATGTTCTTTCTGCACCAACTCAGAAAGCTTAAACTGCCCAAGGAGCTGCTGATACAGTTCTACAGAGGAATTATTGAGTCTCTCATCTGCACCTCAATAACTGTCTGGTTTGATTCTGCAACCCAACAAGACAGACACAGACTTCAGAGAGTAATTAGGACTGAAAAAAAAACCCCAATTACTACCAACTTCCCTTCCATTGAGGATCTGTACACTGCACGAGTCAAAAAGAGGGCTGTTAAAATATTTACAGACCCCTCACATCCCAGACATAAACTGTTTCAACTCCTTCCCTCAAAATGATGCTACAGAGCACTGCACACCAGAACAACTAGACACAAGGACAGTTTTTTCCTGAATGCCATCACTCTGCTAAACAAATAATTCCCTCAACACTGTCCAACTATTTACAAAGTCTGCACTATTATTATTATTAATCTTCTCATCACTCCTTATCACCCATCCCTCCCACTTGTGACTGTATGACTGTAACTTTGTCACTTGTATCATTATGATTTATATTGACTGTTTCCTAGTATGATTTGATTGCTTATTGAACCCTATGACTATTATTAAGTATTGTACTTTATGATTTTTGACTCTTGATGAATGTATCTTTTCTTTTATGTACACTGAGAGCATTTGCACCAAGACAAATTCCTGTGTGTCCAATCACACTTGACCAATAAAAAGTCTATTCTATTCTAAGTCACTTGTCTGAAATGATATAGGGTCTCCTGCTTGAGCTGAGGTTGAACTAGAAGACCTCCAAGGTCCCTTCCACCTCTATTCTGATTGATATGGTGTATTTAATGCTACATTAAGGCTCAAGGGCACACAAGTATCCCTAGGCCACATTGACTAATGGCACCAACCCATACTGATGTGAAGATTAACCTTTTTAGAATGTTTCAGAAAGAGGAATGGCATTGGCTTTTGTACCCTAAACTGCCTACTCAGCCTTAGCCTGTCTGAGTACACACTATTCAGGTGTGAGAGAATAATCAGGCAAAATAGAAAACATGTAACCATACAACGAAGAGCTTAGCTGAATAAGTATAAAACAGCATCTCGAAATCTGTCACAAGATAGCAGGGAAAAAGTGACTGTACACCAGATGACCTCCCAGTCCTTGCTGTATATTCCAGTTCTAGGGTGGAAGGGTTAACAAAACTTATCTATTTGCACCTACTAAAGCAAATACTGCATGAAGTCCTTTTGGTGAGGACTTCATCCAGAACACATATATAATAAGAACACCAGCCTAGACTTTGCTCTCATAAAGTCTCCATTAAAACCATCAGTGAAACCAGATACCCACATCATCTACATGCATATTGTGCAGGAGTGAAAAAAATTCATATAACATTGTTTGGTAGAACAATAACCCTGGTGAACAAAATGATTATTCAAAGTGAGCAAGGCACGTTACATTGAATAGGGATTGGATTTTCTGCCTCGCCTCCTATCCCCCCACCCAAGTTTTGCAAGTTTTGATTGCTTATATAAATTTTAGTAATCCTCTAATATACTATAGCTTTTATGAGTTTCCTGCTTCAAAACAGTGGCAATCCGTGCTAATGGATTTTGGCGAGGTGGAAATTCTGTGGGCTGCAAAGACAATTTTAGTGTATATGCAGCTCTCGGTCTTTGAGATTTGCTCACCTTGTATTGAAGACATTGTCTCTACCAGGGTAGCAGCTAATTAAGAGCACATCGCAAATCCTTAGATAGGATTGGCAGGCTAGAGATACAGGAAGACACTCACCACTTTCCAACGGTCCTTTACCACATAGTTAGCTGGCAAAATGTCAACCTGTTCCCCTCCTCCGCTCATGTTTGGTTCGTCTTTGATAGCAGCTGCTAGGCACTGCATCTGCCAGCCAGAAAATAGTTTAGTAGCAGCTCCCAATTTAAATGAGCCATTTATCTAGAAAGAAGAGAAAATGCACACAAAAGGGGATGGGGAAACACAAAAGAGTTAATGCAGATTATAACGGGACAAATGGGTAGCAACCGGCAGAAGCATTAAAGAAAGTGGCAAACTCACCTCAGGATCAAGCACAGCTTGCAATAAGCCTGCCTGGCTTAAGCAACTGCTCTCTTTAAAAATTCTTCATCTGTCCTCATGCACAAAGGAGCAGAAGCAACCATGCTGTGAGACGTGGCACAAAATTAAAAATAGTGGACAAGGTACTGGCTTTTACCATGCAGGATTTTCAGTGCTCAGGGACAGGAAAACTGAAAGCCAGCAACTCAGTAACTTAGTAGTAACAAGAAGGCCAGCAACAATGCAAGAGCCATAACTATCTTAATAATATGTACAATATTGCAGAATTAACCAGAGATTGATACTTTAAATAACACTTAGCTCAAGATTTGCCAGATACCACACAGCTGGATTCACACAGAGTACTACAGATTGTCAAGTTTAAATAACATTATTTTCGGGAGGCAACCATGAAACACATTGACAATGTGTTTTTGGTAATCCAAATATATGAGGTTGTATTAATAAATAATATACTATAAACAATAATTAAATACAAGGTAGTGTGAAAGGTAATGCAATATAATGATTAAGATACTTGATGGGATCCAGGCTCTGTTCCCACTCATTATAGACCTTGCTGGATAAATTTGGGAAAGCCTGTCTTGCATATCACTTTCTAAGATAGATAGATAGATAGATAGATAGATAGATAGATAGACAGACAGACAGACAGACAGACAGACAGACAGACAGACAGACATGGATAGATATAGATGGATGGGTAGATATAAATAGAGAGATAATTATATGGGGGGGCAGGGAGGGAGGGAGGGAGAGAGAGAGATTTGGGATATCAGAACGTTATATGCAAGACAGGCTTTCCCAAATTTATCCAGCAAGCTCTATAATTGAGTGGGAACATGAGCCTGGATTCCATCAAGTATCTTAATCATTATATTGCATTACTTTTCATGCTACCTTGTTTTTTAATTATTGTTTATAGTATATTATCTATTAATATAACCTCATATATTTGGATTATCAAAAATGCATTGTCAATTAATAAAGAAGAAAATAGTCTTGCAATGTTACATTTTCCACTCCCAAAACTCACATGTGTTAACAGGCAATATTTCTAAAGAGCACTACGACTGCAGCGGATTAAACAGGTAATAAATGTAAAGAGCATCAGGATTGCAACATTTTCACTCCAAATCATTCCTTATAGCAAGGTGATATTGTACTGTCTCATCTGTTTCTTTCTCTATTACAGATATGTAACTGCATTCAAGACTTTTGGTGTTTAAAAAAAAACAAATGAAGTTAAACTCCATATGCAAAAAAAAAATAGTTACTCTCTTGATTATTACTATTCTCAAGCTAATCATAATGTATGGAAGAGTGTATCACAAAATGCTTTGTCAGCAATGGACATAACTGGATGAATGTGCAGGAATTGTTGGTTTTGAAATTTTAAAAAATGCTTTGTTTTTCTATTGGAAAACTAAATATCCTCTATCATATCAAAAAATCAGAGCAACTAGACATATTACATTTTGAAAATAAATTAACTGAAGAAAGTTAAAACTCTTTACTGTAAACGTGCTTTCTGAATTGTTAAAGAAACTCATGAGCAATTAAGAATGGTAATTATTTTCCATTCCAAATGTAGGCCTATGCTGCATTTAACTTACTTTTCAAAATGTAATTGTATAGTATCTTCTGCACAGAATTGGAAGAAGGGATGAAAAAGATGCTAGTTATTAATAATGGAGACGGGAACCAGTTCTCCAACTGTTCATCTTCTCATTAAGCTCCCCAAAATTGCATACTAATTCATGTAGCAACCATAGGTTGCTTTGTTTTAATTTGTTTTGTTGTTTTGTTGTGTTTTACATGATTTTGTAGATCAATGAGCTCCAAAATAGTTATTGTTTATGATGCTGAATTGTATTAAGTATGTTATCCTAGTTTGCTCATCAAACACGTTTAAAATGCAACGATTGCCTAAAATCCAGATTTTTGAAATCTCTAGATTATTGTAATATGTTCCCACAGGACTTCCCTTAATGAACTTTTGGACATTTTAACTTGTGCAGAAATCTACAGTTAATAACAATCAGAGTTTGAAAAATGGCAATTTGGGGACCAAAATTCTCCCACTCACAGTGAAAGCATATATTGAATTTCCCATCCCCAATAAGCAAACAGCCATCTTTTTTTCTGTAATAGGTTTCCTAGAAAAACATACAGTATTAACAAGCAACTTACTGGGGTGCCCAAGCCCCATTAAAGTCTATACTCCAAAAGACAGCAAAGCAGCAACAAGCTGGAAATGTGAAATTAAAAAGAGAGGGGAGGACTGAATCATCCTTATAGAAAGCACTGCCATCAGGAATTTGGCAGAGACTGGTTTATAGAGCATTTTATTTATTTATTTATTTATTTGTTTGTTTGTTTGTTTGTTTGACTTGTATGCCGCCCTACTCCCTAAGGACTCAGGGCGGCGAACATTAAAACAGGACAAATTTACAATAAAAAGACAATTAAACAAATAAACAAGCCGAATACAATTAAAAAGTTGAGAAAATTAAAACCCTCAGCACACACACCCCGGGTCATTCCAGGCCGGCCTGTTGAAACAACCAAGTCTTCAGGTCTTGGCGGAAGGAGCGGAGGTCAGGGGCCACACGGAGATCCACGGGGAGCTGATTCCAGAGGGCAGGTGCTCCCACGGAGAAGGCCCTAGCCCTGGGAACCGCCAGCCAACAATGCCTGACCGACGGTATCCCAAGGAGGCCCCTCCTATGAGAGCGAACAGGGTGATCGGAAAGTGATGCTGGCAGGAGGCGTTCCCACAAGTACCCTGGACCCAAGCCATTTAGGGCTTTATAAGTTGTTACTAATACCTTGAAGGCGACCCAAGAGGCAACCGGCAACCAATGCAAGCCGCCAGGAGGGTGTAACATGGGAGTATCGGGATACCCCATCACAGCCAGCGCCGCATTCTGCACCATCTGTAACCTCTGGGTCATCCGCAAGGGGAGCCCCATGTAAAGAGCGTTGCAGTAGTCGATTCTAGAGGTGACGAGTGCATGAGTAACCGTTCAAGGGCATCTCGGTCCAAATAAGGGTGGAGCTGGCGAACCAGCCGAACCTGGGCAAAAGCCCCCCTGGCCACAGCTCCCACATGCTCCTCCAAACCTAGCTGTGAATCCAGGAGGACACCCAGGTTCCTCGCCCTATCCACGGGGCAACACCTCTCCCCCATGACCAAAGATGGTACATCCAATAAAGACCGAGATGCCGGTAAGAACAGCCATTCAGGCTTGGTGGGGTTGAGCTGAAGCCTATTACTCCCCATCCAGACCCGTACCGCCTCCAGGCACCGGGACATCATGGAGAGAGCATCACTGATCAGGTCTGGGGTGGAGATATAAAGCTGGGTATCATTAGCATACTGATGATACCTCACCCCAAAACCTCGGATGATCTTGCCCAGCGGTTTCATGTAGATATTAAACAGGAGAGGCGAGAGAACGGACCCCTGGGGCACTCCACAACTAAGAGGCCTCGGGGAGGACCTCTGCTCTCCCGTCAACACCGACTGCAAACGGCCCGAGAGGAAGGAGAACCACTGCAAAACGGTGCCCCCCACCCCCAGTCCTCTGAGCCGCTGCAGAAGGATACCATGGTCGATGGTATCGAAAGCCGCTGAGAGATCTAACAGGACAAGGACAGAGGAACAACCGCTGTCCCGCGCCCTCCAAAGATCATCCATCAGTGCGACCAATGCTGTCTCTGGCCCTGAAGCCCGATTGATACAGGTCTAAATAATCAGCTTCCTCCAGGAACAAGGGAAGCTGCTGAACCACCACACTCTCAACAACCTTCATTAAAAAGTGAAGGTTAGAGACTGGACGATAGTTGTTCAAAACGGCCAGGTCCAAGGCAGGCTTCTTGAGGAGGGGCCTCACCACCGCCTCTTTCAAGGCGGCGGGAAAGACTCCCTCACTCAAGGAGGCGTTGACAATTGCCTGGAGCCAGCCGCGTGTAACAATTAAACAATTAGTTTAATTGTTTTTTAAGTATTTATTGTCTCTGTTTTTTAGTTGTGAGCCAGTCTTGGAGATGGGGCGGCATACAAGTTCAAATAAAATAAAAATAAATAAAAATAAACCTCCCTGGAGGCATACACCAACCAGGAAGGACACAGGTGCAATAAACACGTAGTGGAAGGCAGCCTCCGCATGATCCTGTCCACCTCATCAAGGGAGACCAGGTCAAACTCAACCCAGATAGAATCCACCAGACCCATTGCCACCGCATCATCACACCACTGCCAATCAGATTCCAAGCCGGCACGAATTCGAGCGACCTTATCCGCCAGATGTAAACTAAACTCCTCTGCTCTGCCCTGCAAAGGGTCATCCCCCTCCCTCAATTGGAGGAGGGGCGGTCACCCAAACAGGGCCACAGGGCGATCATCGGACGCAATCAGAGCGAGAAGCACGCCGCCGCCCTGATCGCTTCCAGATAGGTCCTAATATAGGCTTGCAACTGGACACGGTCAGATTCGGAGCAGCTAGTCCTCCACCTGCTCTCCAGGTGTCTTCTCCGCCATTTCATTCCCCAGAGCTCCGCGGAAAACCAGGGAGCCCATCGGGGTCTACGGCGGGGAAGAGGCCGCAAGGGGACAACCCGGTTGAGCGCCTCCAAAGCCGCCTGTTGCCAGGCGGCCGTCAGCGTCTCGGCCGAGCTGTGGTCGAGGGAGGTGGGCAAGAACCCCAGCGCCGTCTGAAACCTCTCCGGGTCCGTCAGGAATCTGGGGCGGAACCATTGTGTTGGCTCCTCATCCCAGCAGCGAGGGACAGCCAATTGAAAGACCAGCTGCAGGAGATAGTGATCCGTCCACGATAAAGGGAGGGCAGTTGGAGAACCCTCCCCCAGATCACTACACCACTACCCCGAGACAAAAACCAGGTCAAGCGTGTTCCCCCCCTCGTGAGTGGGCCCGTGAATCACCTGGGTCAGGTTCATGGCTGCCATGGATGCCATGAACTCCTGAGCCAAACCCGACGCCCCCCCCCAGAGACGGCAAGTTAAAGTCCCCTAGAACTATAAGCCTGGGGAACTCCACCGCCACCTCCAAGAGGATGTCGAGAAGCTCAGGCAGGGCCGCCCACGCAGCTGGGGGACAGGTACGTTAGCAGCAAACCCAACCAACCACCAGGGCCCAATCTCATGAGGAGGGCCTCACAACCGCCTATCTGCGGGACAGTGACCTCCCTTGGAAACAAGGTCTTTCTAACAACTATGGCTACCCCTCCGCCCCTTCCCTGGGCCTGAGATCGGAACAGCACATGGAAACCTGGAGGGCACAAATCACACAGAGGGACACCCCCCTCCAGGCCCAACCACGTCTCCATAATGCATGTCAGGTCTGCAGCCTCCTCCTGACTTATTGGCTACAGACCTGGCATTCACATACACCAGCCTGAGCCCAGAGACCACATCTCCCAAGACCCCAGGGAGCGACCTGGGGTCAGAGCGCCACCGCTCATAAACACCGGGCGCTCGTAACAAAATTTGGCCCCTGTCCCATCCCCCTGCCATAACCGATCACCCTGGAGATGGTCAACCCCCCTGTCCCGCCAGACCCGGGCCCCACCCACCCAACCCCTCCATGCTGAGACCAGGAGCCGGCCTGGAAGGACAGTATAGACCAATTTGATCCCCCACCCCTGCCCTAACCCCTTAAAACAACGAATTAAAAAATTTAAAAGCTTCCCCTTTATCCCAGATTTAAAATTTGGCCCCTTGGTCGTGCCATGCCACCTCTCAGGATCCCAAGATCTGTCATTGAGGTAGGCTCTCAATAACCCAAAGGGCCACTCCAAAGACAGGGGAACAGTCTGGAGGGCCCAACTCGGCGATGAGTAGGCTGGCATAAGATATCACATTTCAAGGGGGAAAGAGGGCAAAACAGTCGGTTCGATGTTACAAATTGCATAGATGGAAACATGCATAAGGGACCAGGCATTCAAAACCAGACCAAACAACCCCACCCACAAGCAGCTCTCTCACCGCTGCTAGGGCCAGGAATAAGATGGCCAAGCCGCTGCTCTCCCACCGCAGCGGCTTTTGGTGGGACGCTGGCACAGAGACCCCCCGCCCTCTCACAACAGAGGGGTTCATGCCCTCCATTGCCCTCCCACTGCAATGGGGACAGCCTGGTCCAAAGGGGAGAAGAGGGTCTGAGAATGGAATACAAACAAGGAGATAGTCATTGATGGTAAGGCAACCTCCAGGGCAGCCGGGGAAAGCATTCGAGATATCACACAGGAGGGCAACAGCGGCCGCAAATGGAGACAGATAGCCTGCAGTCTGAGAGTAGTATAAAATAGGGGCGGCCAAGTCCAGAGAAACAAGTCCGGAGCCAGAGAAACAAGTCCGGAATGGCAAAAGATCGAAAACCACAGCCCCAGGTCCAGGGTCCAGCACCGAACCCTCCACGGGGGTCGCTCCTCTGATGTAAAGTCAACAACTGACCCCCACAAGGCCGGTGCCTATCCATCCAACCCGGGCCAAACCCCAATGCCCACAATCTGGACTCCTCGGGGCTCCAGGCGCGCACCTCCCCAGTGCGGTCATAATAGGGCCTCTTCCTCCGGGAATTTCACCCTCGGAGGGAAGGGGAAGGGCAGCGGCGCCGAGGGCAATATTAAAGTCAAAACCCCCAGCAAACCGCTGCCTCCCCAACGATGACCAGGTCCCAACAAGATGGCAAAATGTGGGCAGCATCGGGCCAACAAGCCCCAGGGGCACCAAGCTCACAAGGGCGATGCCACTAAGGGCTAAAGGGCCTCAGGGTGACCCACAGGCAGCAATGGGGGACCTCCGGGCTGATGTTGCTGCCGCCCCAATCGCTGCCACCATATAGCGGGCTGCTGCCGCTGCGACCGTCACCAGCGCCACCAAGCAGCTGGTGAATCTCGGGCCACAGCATTCACAGCCAAGCCTCTGTCTGCCCCTGCAGCCACTGAGCCACTACCGCCGCCTCCGTCGTAGTCGCCAGGCCTCCGCCACCACCGGGGAGGCCAACAACTCCGGGAGATCGACGAGAAGCCGGCAAGCTGCCAACGCAGCCGCCGAGCCTCCATCGCCACCACCCAAATCGCCAACGCTGCCAGGAGACCGCCGAACAGCTGACGAGTCATCGTCGTGGCCGCCGAACCTCCGCCACCGCAAGCGCATTGCAGCCAATGCTGCCAAACGCCACCAGGCTACCGGACAGCTGACGAACAGCTGATGAGCTGCTCCTGCAGGCTGCCAACTACATCCGCCGCCCCCCGACGCCGCAAAGGCCGAGAGAGCGAAGTTCTCAAAAAAGCCGTGCTGACAGCCGAATTCGGCTGCAAATGACACGGACAGCTCCAATATTGTTTATTCTACAATAGCTGCCTACTCAATTATTCCAAATGCTGGTTACTACTTTAAACTCTAATCAACATGGTATAATTTCCTTCTGCACATAATAGGGTAATCACACTATCAAGCATCTGAAGTGCAACTCTGTAAGATCACATTTACATATGGTAACGTGTAACGGCAGAGGCATTATGATCTTATTTTTTCTAGTAGGAACATTGGTACTACCAAATCTTCTCTAAGGAAGCCCTTGTTCCAAGGCTAAACCAAACTAAATTTTAAAGAAAAGAACAAATTAAAAAGAGGTAAAAATGTTCTGGTTATATACCACCCAACTCCTAATGATGATGCTTTGATAGTTACCCAATCAATTATTAACTAAGCTTGAATAGTTCAGCTTCTCAGCCCAAGTAAGGTCAGCCAGATGCTGCTCATGCGAAACTTAAAACAAAAATAGACCCTTTGGAAGTAGCCAATTTAATTTCTCTTCTTACTCCTTTTCTGCTTTTCTAATAGCACTATTCTCATATTTTTAATTTTCATGACTCCTTTTCTATAATATGGTTTTTATAATATTGTTACATCATTTTACTGTGTTATTGCTGAACTGAGTTTTATATTTGTACTGTATATTTGTATTTGTAACATTTGCTGTTCCTTGAAATGATTTTGTACCTGTTTTGTTTTACTTGAAAAGCAGAATAAGAAATATTTTTATTCCCAACATAAAAGATACTTGTAAAGCCAAAGTAGTTGCATTCAATTCTATTTCCCATTGACAAAAAGGGTTAGTAAGCCAACACTAAGAAATAAATTTTTTAAGTTTTTTTTTAAATCCCTTTACTAGCTCTGTTGCTTTATGCTTTATGCATTAACTAAATGTCCACATAAAAATCATTCATGAAACTAAACTGCAACATGCACTGCACCTTATGAGATTCATAAGAAAAAATACACAATGGCCTGGTTAATATCTAAACAATAATGTGATTTGATTGTTTTGGGTTCAGTTTGATGTGTAAACTGATTCTTCATATTCTATATACACATTAGACCAACATACCTTGTTCAACAAAATAGTTAAAAATCCTGACTTAGCATGCATTTATTAGGCCGAAGTGTTTCCTAAACCCTCTCTCTCTTTCACACCCCCACTCCCACACACACATACATATCAGGTCTGGCTTGGGCCAACCAAATCTTAGAAGCAATTTGGTGATTAGTATCTTCAGGCTTAAGCATATTTAAAAAGATAAGTCATTGTACTATTTTTGTCCATTGAACTAAAGCATGAAGCAGTATGCTCTTTTTCTTAGCTAGTAACATCTAGCAAGTTATCACATTATCCCTTTAGGCTATAGGAATGTCAATTTAATCCTTGAGTCTAACACACTCTTTGAAACCTCCAGCAAAGTTTTCAGCCTTACCAACCTCCAACAATTCAGGACCAGGAATTCCAATACACTTGAATAGGATTAAAACGTTGAATTGCCAGCAGACTGCTAATGTATGATGTGACATATTCACCTCTTTTTTTAATTTTATATATTCTTGGTGCATTCATGTAATAATCACAGCTAACCATTTCAAAGATTGGATGTGGATACTTATTCACCCAGCTCAGCATTTCAAGCACCCAGCAACCACCTGCCATTTCAAAAGCTAAACTTGCAGATTGAAAAAGATTTCTTGCATTCAGGAAGAAAAGTAGGCAAACATTGAGAAGAGAATTTGGACGAGTCTTTTAAAACCTTTAGCTCAGACACACTAATCCCAGATTTCCATAATTTAAGATATATAGATTTAATCCAAAAATACTTTCAGCGAACAGAGCTAACAGAAGCTAGACATTAGAAAACTGGTATTCATTATTTTTAGGTAACCAATCATGGATATGGTCTCTGTGATCCGCTAGCTAGAAAATGCAGTCCCATTTGACTTTTCCTTTTCTATATTAGAACACAATCTGGGAAATTTCTACATAATTTGGGTTTTCTGTTTTTATTGCAACTTCTTGTTGATTTGCTTGTCTATATTCATAGGATGTCAGAAGAATTTGTCTACCCAGCATCAGCTCATGTATTACAGAAAGCCAAAACATTGGAGTATTAGAATTGTTTGCTTTTCTGGTGTCCTAAGGAGAAAGCTAACACCATTGTTGATTATCAGTAGCAGCTGCTTCTTTAGGAACTAAATTGGAACAGCATATACAATAGAAATAATTAGGTTAAAATAGGCAGTTGAATAGAACAGGCAGGAAAAAAAAGTTGAAATAAAAAAAAATCTCTGGAGAGTATTATTTTCAGTACAGCAATCAGTTGATGCCCCCTACATGGAGGACAGCTAAACAAATGCAGGTTATAACCCTGTTTTATATAATTAGTAGCTCTCTGTCAAGTCACGCTGTAATTCAAATTCAAGTGCTGCATAAATCACTTAATTATAAACTCAGAACAATTAAGGCTAGAAAAATTGTTCCACACTGTATCTTTAGGATAAAAGCTTTAAATATGGAGTCTAGTGTTTTTCCCTCTGTATCTTTAGGATAAAAGCTTTAAATATGGAGTCTAGGGTGTTCAACACTAAAGACTGTCAGATGAAGTCTGCTGTAGCCAAAATATAGACAGTAACATCCAAAATCTCTTCAGAATGCTCTATGGCCTCCATTCATCAAACAAAAGCTACGGAAAACTCCTCACCATCTTACTAAAGGTCCTGTGAATCACTTTAAAGTGTTTTGTGCTGGAGAACTGCAGTATCCCAGGTTATTTCAGGATACATCCTCACCTCAGGAAGCCTATGAATTAGAATAAGCAATATTTATTCAAGTTATTGGAGACCATGATTCTACCACTATCACAGATTGTTTACCATACCTGTTATTTGACATTTAAATGGAGTATAGTATTCATATAATTTTTAAAAATGTGATTGGACTAAGTATTACTTCCTAAAGTATGTAATGATTGATACAAACCTCATACTGGACACCTATTTGTAGAAGAGAATGAAAATTCCCAGCATGCTGAATGGATTTTGATAAGATTTATTCCCACTCAAAATAAAGGAGACAAACAGTAGAAAGTTGCAAGAATCTAAATCATCTTCCCAAAATGCAAAGCAATGCTTTCTCTACTTGCCCAGAATATAAAAGAAAAAGATAGAGAGGGTTTAAAGAAAACTAAAATATTCTGAAAGCTTCTGAAGATGAGGATTAAAAAAAAACCTTCAACTACAGTTCCAGCAATCATCATGACTTTTCACTTAGCACACACACATTGCAAGACAAATTTCACATTTACACGTTAGCCTTCTTTACACATAGTAGCATATTTTTATTCAACTTTTCCTTATATGGTAAGCTGAATAGTTATGGGAACCTAGGTAGTCTTAAAGCCAAGTAAAGATTTGAAATCAAATATCCTCAGTCTAAATCCAAACTATCTCAAGAGTCAGCAATCTTTTCCGTATCAGGCACCATTATGCAATAACAGGGGCACATACAAGTATGATTTTAAAGTGGGTCAAAATTCACAGATGCTGCAGGCTCTATGGCCATTGCCACGTTGCCAAATCTTATGTAAGCTACCATATTGTATCAGTTATCAGCATGAAATTCATTGAAATTACCATTTGGCATCAACATAGCACAATTATGTTTTCTGTCCCTACTATTACTATGTTTTCTGATTTATTTTAAAAGTCACAAGAACAAATGTAACCAACACCAAAACAAAACAAAACAAAGCAAAAACTTAAAGCTAACAACAAAATGTTTAATAGTAATAAAAGCTTTAATACTAATAAAATATTTCAAATCTTAATATTAAGCCCTAGAAACAGAAGAGAGCAGCAAGTAAAGATCTTGATCTTGAACTATTTATTTCTCAAGTAAAAATATTGAAAAATATTTGGAAAAATAAATATCTCTCAAAATTCCAATGAAATAACATCCTGATCAAATAACAAAATTCTGATCAAATAAAAGCTATAGTTTCTACCTCTGCTGTTTGGCCTCCTGTCCTCTGGGATGTCTGCTTCTCATTGAACTCAGGAAAGGCTTTCCCCTTAGAAATTTCTTACATCACAGGATTCAAACTCTGGAAAAATGCAAAATTCACAGATCAGGAAAACAGCTCTAGCTTGTATAAATCTTACATTCCATCAATAGTTCAGATAGTACCATCATCATTAACTCTGATATGTCATATCACATATTGAAATACATCTGCTTTTACATACATAAAAAGTATTGAAAATACAGTATCTCCAGTATTAAGAAACACTGTTTTTTGCTCCTTTCCTAATATCAATATTTTACTTTGGAGATGTCGTGAATTTCCCATTAAACCACTAAAATATTAATTAGAGAAGATTATCAAGACATACATTTTATTTATTAGTCCATTTATATCACACTGCAACATGGAAGAGTCATGGCAGCCACTCTGATATACTCAAAGCAAAGAAGAACTGAGGGACAGTCTAGATTTAAAGAGGAAAAAAATATTCAGAGTATTCAGGGCATTCACACAGCACCTGTCAACAACTCCTAAGGAATTTGCATCATTTCCAGAAATCACAAGGTTGCTGCAACACAGAAAAAGATCTGTTCAGTTTTAAGGAGGTGCTACCTAACTGCAACATGTACATCAGGAGTGTAAAACTGGCGGCCTGCGAACCGAATGCATCACACACAGGCCACGCCCACCCCCAGCTCTGCGAATGGGAAAAACATTGTGAAACATCACATGACAGCAACGAGACATGGCGAGTTTTACACCCATGATATATACCCTCACTCACATGAAACCAGCTTTTCCTCTTCAGTTCTGCCTACCTGTACAGTGCTACAAAGAAATAATATAGAATGCTTGCATCTCCTTTCCCCACAGCATTTATAGGTGCTCCCAAGCAAGATTTTATTTGGCAAATGCTGAGTCATACATAGGATTTTATGAGACATTCTAATGAAACATCTATGAATAATTCTCCCAAAACCCTTCTGAAACATTTTGAATGAAATATTTTATTTCAGAATGAGAAATTAAATATTTAAGGCAAGGTAAATTCCAAATTCATCAATGTATTGTATTGTATTGTATTGTATTGTATTGTATTGTATTGCATTGCATTGCATTGCATTGCATTGTACTGTATTGTATTCCCAGCTCTTTGAGATAGGCCAAGGCCAAAAACAAAGAAGCAGCATGAATTCCAAAAATACTCTTTATTGCTGTAGGTTAAAATAACAGAATTTTGAAACTCATGACTAAGATTTTCCATCTTTTAGCTGCTACAAGTAACTACTCTGACATTTCTGAGAGTAGTATTGAAAAGGGGATCCCACACAAAGTTGTCATGAGTTTTATATAAAGAAAGAAATATAACATATTCCCTCATGTACCTAACTACAGCTTGAAGAGAAAGAGGCTGTGAAGCTGACATTTCTGGTAAACAATGTAAGCTTACCATTTCCACCATCACTTCCATTAATTTTCAAAACCTGCTAATCAATTTTTGCTTTGTTTTCTAAAAATACTTTGTCTACTTGGCCAAAGGTCATAAAATACAATTTTCCTGGATAGTCATGGACAAATAATTCACTTAGGGCTATCAAGAGCAGGATCAGAATATCATTAAGAACTGGTAATCCAAGAAATGAAAAATATTAATGAAAAGTACCATTGTTTTTGCCTAATAACGAACTGGCTTTTCCCACAGAGTAATTTTAAGTGAAATTAAACATCACTTTTCAATCAAATCTATCACTGTGAGAAAATCAGAAGGAAATTAAGGGCCTTGGTGGCTCAGGCTGTTAATTGCCTGCACTTAAGTTCCAGCTGCCTACAGCTGCTGTAGGCTCGAATCCCACCAGGCTCAAGGTTGACTCAGCCTTCCATCCTCTTGAGGTAGGTAAATTGAGGACCCAAAATTGTTGGGGGCAATTAGGTGACCTTGTAAAAATGCCGCTTAGTAATAAGCAGGCATATACAATGGAATGAAGGCTATTGCTGAGCACACTGGGTTATATCCCAAAAATTGTAAGCCGCCCTGAGTCTCCGGAGAAGGGCGGCATATAAATGTAATTAAAAAAAAAAAATTCTGTAAACTATGAGATCCTGCCCTGATGTTAGTGAATGTAAGCCTCAATAAGATTAACAATCTACTCCTATCTGTGTATATTACTCTTTGAATTCAGTAAAAATTACCCATGCTCAAGCAAGATAGGATAATATCAAGTTGTTGAAAGTCACCAAGAAAGGAATCTGTGCAAGAATACATCTAGAACATGCTGAAATATTCTTGAACCAGATTCAAGTCTGAAAAAAACATGGAACCACTGTAAGAAAACAGTTCACAGTTCCTAGTGCTTGGTCCAAAGCACTCCTTCCAGATCATTTTCAAAGTTTGCACTGCCTTATAGTACGCCACTTCAAAATGCTTCTACAGTAAGAAGGATAAATGTATTTTAAATGAATAAAATATTGCAGAACCATTTCAGCTGCAATCACTTCAGTAATGTTGCAATGTGGGAAAGGAAGGTACTCTACTTCAAATACCATTAATTAAAGGATCAAAGAGGGCAGCTTTCCTACCAGGAAAAAAAAACCAGGAATGCATAGAAAAGTGTCCAAAGCCAGCAAAATGGTTGTTTCAATGTGCTATCATTGCAGTGGCATTATTCACAAGTAGGTTTTGCTTTGTGAAGGAACACTGAAGGAGTTTCATCAAAGGCACAAAGTGAAGTGCTTCTTCAAGGCTCTACATAGGCTGCTTGTTACTATATTTCTCTCCCTGAATACAGCTTTGAATTGATGGGATTGTTTTCAAAAGCAGTGACAAGATCGTAACAACCATCCCGGACCAAACCACCCCCAGGATTCTGCTTTCTAGAGTGGTTGACTAAATGTTAATAAAAGACCACACAATATCATCTTTGTGCTCATATGCTTTGGAAACTGTTATCAAGTTATTGTTTCTGAAACTAGTGGCAATATTTAGTCATTAATTTCTAGGTACTGATTGTCTCATTCTCCCTTGATTTGTTCAATAACATACTAAATACAAATTAAAGGCTATATTTATATTTTGCATTTGTATCTTCCACAAGTCAACCATGCACTGTATACTGAAATACATCTATTTGATTTTAAACTTCCATTATGTTGCTATTTTGCATGATGGTTAAGACCTAATATTATAAGAAGAAAGTGTGTTGTATGTATTATTTGCTTTACATCATGCATGATTTTATAAAGCTCTGACTAGGGAGATACACTCTTGTTGTCAGATCACACTTTTTTTTAAATTACATTTATATGCCGCCCTTCTTCGAAGACTCAGGGCGGCTTACAATTTTTGGAGCACAACCCAATGTGCTCAGCAAACACTTGAGTTATGCTGAGAAATGCACCACAACAAATAAATATGACCAAGTTAAAGTTGATTAGGAGAGAAAAGTTAATTTAGTGTTGGTCAAATAATTTTGCATGTTTCTCACTCAGAAATATTATTTTTGAGATATTTAACAGTCTAAATCCATTATTATCATGAGGAGCTTTCAATTGGAGCTATCATTTTTCCCAATTTCGTGTATTCTAAGCATAATAATACAGAATGTTTGGGCTTACAATCATATGTAATGCAGCTTAAGTCTCAAGTCTATTCATTGATCTTCCTTAGTAGAGCAGGTTACAGTTATCCAAAGCTAAACTACGAAGTCTTCAATTAAAGCACTTTATGTAGCTGTGCTAGGTAAAATTCCAGAAACTGTTACTACTAATAATAATAGTTTATCATATAGTATTATATAATAATAATTTATCATATAGTGTATTAAATGTACAAATGTACATTAAATGTACAACATGCAGCTCCATTTAGGAATTCTGCTTACAATAGTGTAAAAAAAGGAAGGGATAAAACTTAATTCCTCCCAACATTTACTTCACTAAATAACTCCTCCATACATTTAAAAAAATCTCCATTAATGTCAATGGAGTTAGTTCTGGTACCACCTGAGGAAACAGAAATTGTATTATGCAAATGATTCATATAAAAGATATAACTTTGCAATTGTGCCTTTTGCATAGATAGCTGTCAGGACTGAGTCTTCACATGCTTAGTTTAACTCCCGTATCCAATTCTTAATACAAATCTCTGTAAACAACTAATGTATGTATTTTACAGATATCGCATCTTAAAATGTACTTGTCATAGACCACTTTTTCATTCAAGATTTTACCACATAGCCTTTACATCAGGGATAGAGGATTTCCAGACATCAACAAAGACCCCTCCCACTCCTATAAGATTCCTCAACATCACCTAGTCAATTTTTCTTCAAGTCTCATCTATTCCCTTTGAGAAGCATCAGTTGAGTTAGCTCTATCATCCACGTGTCATTGGTCAATCTTTTTTAAGCCATCTATTTTAATGAATGACATGAATTTGATGTGTTATTTATGCACTTTCTTTTGATGTAAGCTTCTTAGCAATCAGTTGTATTGATTGGACCTGCCTTCTAGAGGAACAAGAAAAAATGTGTCGCTGTAAACACTTTAATATTAGTACAATGTTCTAATGCATCAGCTTCCAATTAGAAGTTGCACGTCAGAGATTCAATATATGTTTCATATCTAAAGTGATCAAATTCAGCCCTTGACTTTGCCACCAGAGCTAGGAAAACCTCTGTCCAAAATTCTACAAGGCCATCTTTAGGCACCATACTGTGTTTCATATTCCTCTACAGAACAGTTTCTTATAATCTCAGGAAAAATATTGTTCTAATTGAACAGTTTCAGTTTGTAAATCATTTTAGAATGTTATTAGAGTTTTACAAAATTATTTTTGAGATTGTACATGGAGAACAGCATTGTAGTCTAACTGTTAATAAACTGAGGTTTATGTAACACTATGAAATTTACAGTTTAATTTTCAATTACCTTAGTGTATGGAAGTAACATACTGGGACATTAGCATAAAAGTGCTAATCACTGCATGCAGCATCAATAATTCCTTTAACAGTATCAGAATCTTTTTTTAAACTGATTTTAATGACAAATATTTTCTGTTATCTCAATTCAGTCACTGGGTATACTTAAATAAATTTAAATTCTGTATTTAATAATCCAATATAAAAATTCACCAAATTCATCAAGGTTTGTATGAAATCCTGGCCCAATTTGTCTGGTTCAAACCATTTTTCAAATGTTCTAATGCCCCTATATCTTAATATCTGCCCACAACAAAATATGAATTTCTAGAAATGAAAAAATTTCTTGGATTTCTTGGAAACTCCTTTCTCACTCAGAACTGTCATAATGAAACACTGAGCAGGGTGATCCAGGATCCAATTATGTTCTTACAGTGACCTAATCTCTAGATTATGCCATGAAATATATGAAGCTGGCAACAAAATTACAAATATTTAACATAATTCATTCCCCCAAATGCAGAAGTGTGACATTCAAAACTTAAGAAGTGACCAGATTGTGTATCACTGTAGACAATTGTATCTGGAAGATATATGTGTAGTGAAACATTGTATTTTAGAAGAGATAACAGATTAGAAAGCACTCAAAATAAAATTGATGTATAAGAATAGAAGATTAATGATAAAAAATAACTGAAAGTGATCCAAAAAGGAGATAGCAATGGTTTAAAGTACATAATGAAATAATAAGAGAAAAATTTCTCATTTGCAAACACAAAACTTCAATCGAAAAGTATGAAGAACCTGAGACTAATCTGTTACTGCCACATAAATTTTGTTATTAGATCAGCAAAAGTTTCATACCAAACAGAACTATGCTATCTATTCAGCTGAAGCCTTTCTGTCACTTTTCTCATATCTGCATACCTCCTCCTAAGAACAACTCAAAGGAATTGCAGTTTTGGGCAATTGAGAAAAAGTCACCACATTTGCCATTTAACATTCCACTATGATTTCCTAACCTCTAATCCCAGTCTTTCTGCAAAATCCAATGGTATCTTTCAACATTTATTTGAAGCATCAATCTGTGCATCCGACCAGGAATAATCATTTTAAAAAGATGCTCCTAGTAACTAATCCAAATAATGGGTTATGTTTGAAATGACATACGGGGGGCACATCTATGGTACTTCAAGCAAAATAGAGGAAGGGTAAGTGCGCATACAGCAATCTGATCATCACCACTTTCTTCTTTTCATGTAATGTATGTTATGTTAATGTAGATTTTCCAAAAAAACCAGAGATTTCTGGAGTGTCTGAAAATTTCCAAGCCACTGAAGAAAGAAACACAGCCCCATTTTCTTGGCACATTCTCCATACAAAAACTTTGTATGGTTGTTTCACCTGAGCAGCTCCCTACTCAGACCAATGACTCATGTTCTCTGCCTACACCCACCATAGCTAAAAAAGATGCTCAGATGCTTCCATTTACTTCCACCCCGCCGTCTAAGCAATAAAAGTCAACCATCAGAGTCCCGCCCCCAGCCTCTCAGGTAGACCACGAGGCCCGCCCTTTAAAAGCTCCGCCCCCTCGCTTCCCCCCCCCCTCCTCTGCCTGCACTGCAGTTCGTCCAAACTCGCCTTCGGCCGCTTCCACCCCACTCAGAGGCTGCTCCGAAGCGCGACTGGCCAAACACATCGTCAATCTAGCCCCGAGGCATCCTGGGAGGTTAAGATCCCCCGCCACGCCGAGCCTCCAGTCTCCGTCTCTCCTTCCCCGCCTCCCCGCCCTCGAAGGAGAGAGAACTACAACTCCCAGAATGCACCACTAGGCCACACTTCAGAGGAGGGGTCCAGGCACGGCCCTACCTCCTGGGCCCCAGCCCCCTCCTCGTTCCCCCAAGTGTTCGATTAGGGGGATAGCGGGGCCGTAGTCCCGCCTCAAAAAAACCCCAATCTCCGGGCAGGCCAGCCCGTCCCCTCGGCGCTCACCTGGTCCTTGCCGCAGCCGTTGGCGAGGGTGGTGCATCCTCTACCAGCTGCCCTCAGTCAGTGCGGCACCGGCGCGTAGTTCCCTGCCCTGCCTGGGACCGTCTGGGAAGCTGCTTCTTCCTGTGGGGGCCGCCCGGGGAGCATCCTCCCCCCTCCCGCACCGGCCTCGGGATGGGTCCGCGGCGGCAGAAGGGAGGAGGAGGAGGAGGCTCCGCTAGCGGGATTCGCCCACAATGCACTACGCGCAGAAGCAGCAGCGGCCGCCGCCGTGCCTGACATCAGCTCTAGCCTCCGCAGCGTCGCCCCGCCCTACCTTGCCGGCTTCCTTCGGGATCTCCCGTGGCTTCCACGCGCCACAACAGGACTGCCTCCCCACGGCGCGGCCCCGTCGTTGCACGATGTGCCTCGTGCGGGCACCGGTCTGAACCCTCCTCCTGCGTGCCTTTTAAGAGAACTAGGGCTAGCCTGTCTGGACTACAAAACTCCGAACCTCACATCACAACACGTTAGGATTGTCTGTACTTATTTGCTCTTGTCTGGGATTGTTGCTGGCCGGATGTGATTACCCTCTGATAAGTGGGAATTCCTGATCGCTCCAGAACATGAGTGGACACCATGCACTAATACTTCATCAACTCACTCCTACTAGGTCTTTCACTGCTGAGGTGACCGTAGCAACAAAAGTTTCTTTCAACCTATTTCCCTGTTTTACCCATCAAGTATTTTCATGACTCTGTCATCATTATTAAATGCACATAAAAATAAAGCACATAAATATATTCATTACTTTAATTTTAATTGTGGGAATTACGTCCCCACTACCTGTATTTGTGCAGGTAGTCTTCAACTGAGGACCACAAATGAACCCCAAATTCCTGTTGCTGAGGCAGTTCTTGAGTTTAGCTCCATTTTATAACCTTTCTTTGCCATAGTTGTTAAGCAAATCACTGCAGTTGTTAAGTGAATCATGCAGTCAGTAAGGAAATCTGGCTTCTCTTACTGACTTTGTCAGAAGCTGGCTGGAACGTAAAAAAATGATGATCACATGACCAGTGTGGATGCTGCAATGGTTGTAAGCATGAAAACTGATCAAAGCATTTATGAGCAGTGCAACTTGAGGACCCAAGATTGTTGGGGCAATAAGCTGACTTTGTAAAAATGCCGCTTAGAAATAAGCAGGCATATACAATGGAATGAAGGCTATTGCTGAGCACACTGGGTTGTATCCCAAAAAATTGTAAGCCGCCCTGAGTCTTCGGAGAAGGGCGGCATATAAATGTAATTTTAAAAAAAATGCCAATACATGCCAGTTGCCAAGGTCCTACTTTTGATCACATGACCAGTGTGGATGCTGCAGTGGTCATAAGCGTGAAAACTGATAATTAAATCCCATTTTTCAATGCTGTTGTAATTTTTAAAGATCCCCACACAAATAGTTGTAAGTTGAGGACTGTCTAGTAAATTGGAGGGTTTTTTCCTACACTGAAATTGGGTAACGGAAGTCGATCAACGAAATGTGCAAAAAATTAAAAAGCAGTAAAATAGCCCAAGCCTCTGTGCCAATGGACATCATAGATGCTTATGGAATAGAGATATGAAGAAGGATTGACATTAAAAACTATGATAAATGGATGCTCAACTTTAGAGATAAAATTTCAACACAGCAAGGAGAAGAATGTGGACTAAATCTGTAAAATGTACATCAATTATAACTCAAAATTTGTTCAATATGCTCTATAGATGGTATTCAACTCCATCAATAAAATCTAAAATTGTCAAATAATGAATGCTTACAGAAAATAAAGCACTTTAAAGAAGACGAAAAATCCACAGCTAAAATTCTCTTTTCTGCGTTCAAAGCATTGAGATTGTTGCAATCTTTTTCCTCAAATCATCTGTCTTTTGTAGTCCCAGAAAACCTTGTGAAACTTGTTTGTCCAACCTGGCACATTTGACTACTTTAACAGATTAGCATTCTGCAGCATCACCATCTGCTCGTATGAAGTCATCTAACTCTTTATGGTTGTTTTTTCTTGCATATCAATTTGATTCAGTCATGGATAAGAAGCAGACATTTCTTGAAACCATGTTTACTAACACACTCTCTTTCCTCTAAATTACTATGGAGCTACGGTGGAATATAGTGCAGGAAACACACATATAATAGCCTCTAGGTATAGAAAAATTTAATTAGCTGTCCACTCAAATATGGATATTTAAATTGCCTCCTGGTACTTCAGATATGACACCTCTTAAAAAGTTCACTCACCACCCCAAGAACCTTTTGGCTGGAGAGAGCGAATGTATCTTCATCCAAATAAGGGGCTTTCAGACAGAACACTTTCTTTGGCTATGCCTATTTTGCATTGTCTGGCAATCTGGATTATTTCCCTCCTCATCTCCTAAGTAAAATATGTTTGCCAGCTCAACTCCAAGTAACTTCACAGATACTCTTAACTATTTTTAGCTTTTTTTTCCTTATCCTTTATTTTATAAATAACTCAAAGCAGGAAACATATCTAACATCTTTTCTTTTCCTATTAATTTTTCTTTTGAAAGGAAGTTTTTTCTTTCAAGTAAGTTTTCTTGGCTGCAATATGGAACTTGTTTACCAATATTTGTGGGGGAGAAAAAGGTTGGCATAGAGCTACCTATCACCAATGCCTGTTGAAGTAACTGCTACTAAATTTGAAGAAACCGTATGAAAAAACTCCTGTATCATTCTTTAATCTTCTAGTGTTCAACACATCTGTTATTGTTCGCAATATTTATTTATTTATTTATTTATTTATTTATTTATTTATTTATTGGACTTGTATGCCGCCCCCTCTCCAAATGGACTCAGGGAGGCTCACAGATAAAAGACAATACAATAAGTTAACTAAAATAGAATTAAATTGCAGCAAGCCGAATTAAACTAAAAATCCCATAATAAAAACCCTTCCCCCAAGGAGTCAGCACAGTCCAGCCTGTTCAAACAGCCAAGTTTTTAGGTTGTGATGGAAGGTACGGAGATCAGGGGTCAGGCGGAGCCCCAGAGGTAGTTGGTTCCAGAGAGCGGGAGCCGCTACAGAGTAGGCCCTTCCCCGGGATACCGCAAGCCAACACTGAGTTGCAGACGGCACCCCGAGAAGTCCCTGCCTGTGCGTTCGTACAGGGCGGTTGGTATTTGATGCCAGCAGTAGACACTCCCGTAAATAACCCGGACCCCTGTCTCGTAGGACTTTGAATGTTAATACTAAGACCTTGAATATGTAATATGTATGTAACCACATGGCCATGGGACTGGGCAAATGCAAGTTTGGGGTAGAATGGACATATGGGTATCTATTAAGTCCACTGTTGATTGTGAAGATTAATATATCACTGCAAAATGGGCATCCCCCTCCCCAAGAAGTTGAAGTCTATTGTTTTCCCTGTAACGGCTGATATTTGCTTTTCCCCACAATATAAGGGATTTTTCCCTCCATATGTGCAATCCTTGGTATCATTGCTAGTACATTTCATGAGTGGTGGAGCTCTCACCTCCCAATCAGAAGGCTGTGGAGTTCAATCCTAGGTAGAGGCATCTATTTTTCTCTCTGGGAACGTTGAGAATATATCTGCTGAATATAACTCTGCATTGGCGACAGGAAGGATATCCAACCAGTAAACACTCAGTTCCATTCAGTTGTCTAGACTCCATCCCGAAGGGATTATGGGGTTTGTTAAAAGATCCATACATCTCAAACCATACTGTTCAGATGATGCTATGGTATCTTCTTCCAGCAAAGTTTCACATATGTATGCCTCCAAGTTCAAAACCACACACCCCAGAGCGATGGTATTTAAGATCTTTTCTTAGCAGGTATGTGTTACCTTCTTTATAAACTGTCAAATTAGAGCATTCTTGAACCATTTTAACTAATTATATTTTATGTACATTTTTCTAGGAAAAGCTGTATTTCTGGTTTTCATCAGAGCAATAATATTCAACCAAGCAATTAAGGGGCTAAGTTTATATCTTGTAGCAAACTTAATGTAGTTTATTTAGGTTAGAGCAAATACAGTTTATGCTTTCGTAAGGTGTGTAAAACCTTAACTGTGTCTTAGTCAACCATCATTTAACAATGGCTCAGAATGTGTAAATCTAGCCAATGACTGTGTGTTGGTTGTTTGAAATGTATTATCTGATGTGTTAATTCAAAACAAATGTTTGTGTTCCAAATATCCTATATATCCATTTTTGAAAGAGGGGAGGTAACTAAGAGCAGCTTTATAATGTCTAATTTTTAATGTACAAAAGCTATATCTATCTATCTATCTATCTATCTATCTATCTATCTATCTATCATATTTCAAATACATGTTTACCTATCACTAATGCCTTCTCTCCTTAGGAGCTGACAAGTGATATACAAACATAGAGTAAACAATAGTAATAAGTACATTTGCCGGCACAATGAATTTAAACTATGGCATATATAAAAACAGAGAACAAAGATTTTGCATGACAACTATTTCAAATTAAAAGAAACTCAAAATTCAATATCCACTACTAAAATATGTATTCATAAGTTTTCATAACTGATAGACATCCACTAGTGCAAATCTGTTTCCACTTTGGAAACTTAATGCTGTTTTTTTTCCTTAAAAACTGCTTTTGGGTACAATCAGAGATACTTCAGACAAGAAGCATGATAATGAATACTAGCTCTATCTTTATTGTAAGGTTGCATTAACAGATTCTTGCAAGTCTGGAAGTATTTCACCCTTCCTTTTCTTTTACTCTCCAGAAAGTGAGGAAGAGTTGCTTCTAAAACACTTCCCTCGTTTCCTCTGTTTCAATGGACTTTTGCATGAAGGTTGTGTCTCTTCCTCCTAAATCTCACAGGTCATTCCTACATCCCATTACACCCCACATGCTCTAGTCTAGAGTATAAAAGATGGATATTGTGACATTGCACATACAAATTCTCCTGTTCTCTGTAAACCATGATGTATTAGAAATTTGCTAAGCTTGAGAAACTGATAAAATGGCATCATGGCAAATGTTTCTTTTAACTAGATACTCCCAAGATTATGGGGTTTCTCCCAACAACAACCTTCCCAGTCCCATTTAACATTTTTTGCACTAAGAAAGAATAGCAAAGCAGAATAAAAGAAAAGCATATAAAAAGAGCAACAGAAGAAAAACAGTTTATTTCATAAACATAAGTTGTATAATTTCCGGGTTTTTTTCATTTTCAAGAAAAGAGAAAGCATAATACTCAGAACAATTTTAGCTCCTGCATACACATACATATATGTATGTATACATATGTTTATATTGTATATATGAACCCCCGAACTTCTATATCCTGCGGAATTCCCACCTGCAGAATGCATTCCAAAATGGCAAAAAAGAACATGAAAGAAAAAAAAAATCTCTTCATGAAAGAGTTCCATACAAAATACAAAACCATTTCAGTTCAGAACATAAGCAACCTAGATTTATCCAATAGGGCCATAGTAGGGCATTTTAACTGAATTTGGGAGTTGTTTTAATTTTTTTTAAAACACCAGCTTATCAACATTCATAAGCAAGCATTATATGCAAGCGTGCAACCGCACACATGCACACAAGCACACACAATTTTTGCCCAAACAAGATGCAATTCAAGTGATTCACGCACAATCAATGTCCTAAGTTGCCTTTTCACTAATTAGAGAATATCATTGTCCCTGGCACTGAATCTTGTAGAATAATTTATATTGAAATGAAATAAAAATCTCCATTCATTGTTTTGGAGCTGTGTTAGAATAGAAATGAAAATTGTTCAGACAGACAAGAAGCCCCTTAGAGACTTTGCATATTTATGTACATTTGTGTACATACACGCGCACACATTCATGCTTCCATGTATTTACTGTATGAATCACTATTGGAGAACAAAACTGAACTGGCACTCATAAATAAGGCTGTATTGCTATTAGGTCCTAGAACTTTAACTCAATGCTGGGCAAAATAATAAAGCCAAATATATCTATCAAATAAAACCTCTGTGTTAAGTATTAGCTAATGGGCAATAAGGTACAGGGAATATGGGAAGGGATGATGTGCAAACTTTCACATAAATTGATGATATACAGCGCTCTCTTAAAATTGAAGCCTGCATTAGAGTTGAGGCAATGGTTTTTTTCCTAGACTGGAGCCTAGTCTTATTCCCTAAGAAAGTTTGCAGTCCTGCAGCCTCACTGCTCCCCAGCTTTTTCATTTGTTTATTTGGCTAATGAACTTTGTATGTGATCAGGCACTGTGAATTTTCCAACAGCCACAAAGATCTATCTCAAAGAAAAGGTGCCCTTAATTGTAAACGATCATATAATTGACTCCCAATTAACTGAAATCCTCTCCCTGCCATTTGTGACAATGATAGTAGCAGAATTAGCAGGGACAAGATCGCCTGAAGCTTCCTCTTCAGAATTTGGGAAGTCCAAAGGTGAACCCTAATCAAATGGTTCATCTTCATCATCAAAAAAAAAGCAATCTCTCTCTAGATTTTCTGATTCATCATCATAGGAAATATCATCATCATCATCAAGGTCTTCATCATCATATTCTTCTTGCCACTCTGGAACATACTCATCTTCCTCATCTTCCTCTTTGCCCCCATCATCTGTATCAGGTGAATCAGATCCTTCATAAAAAATCAGCCTGTGCAGAAACAAATTTAGTGTCATTTCACTTTTGGATTACAGTAGTATTCTAAATTCCAGTAAATGATACTTATTGAATCAAGCTTAACTTATACCCTAATATGCTTGACGTGAGCTAGTAAGGACTTTCCTCAATAGAAATTTCTTGATTAGCTATTGGTGGTCCCTAAATCATATTTTTTGTGGTCCCCCCCCAGAACTTCCCTGGATTTTGCTGTTCACTAGTGTTAATTTCCACTGATTTTTAGCAAGGGACTAGTAAACTACAGAATGGGTAGGCTTACTGAATATAAAGCAATTTTTTAAAGATTTCCTAAAATTGGGCAAACAAAAAGCAAGACATGGACTTTCCATTTACATGACTTGATGACACTGCCTTCAGCTACTCAAAAGTCATATAATTCATAAATATAAACAGACTGCCTGCCTCTGCTTTAAATGTTAACATTCACAATTAATATACCAGATTTTCTAAACTGTAATAGAATTCAACTCCATATTTGTTTTTACCAATGTTATTTTAAGACATGCAAGAGGTTATTGTTACACTGACACTACCAAGAACTGGAGAAATGATAATATATTACATTACTCAAGGAGCAGCAAAAATATGGTTTCTTTTGTCACTCCCAAAAGCATCTTGTTCGTTCCAAATCTATATACATCAGATCACTGATTTAAACACCTGATATTCAAATCTACCCAGCTTGTTATGGAAAATACAAAGTTATTCTATATGTAGAAGGAAATCATCTCCTGGTTGACAGAAAGTACTTTGGTATAGGTAATCCTCAACTTCCAACTGGTTGCATAGTGACCGTTTGAAGTTAAACAGATCTCCCTCGGAGTACTTTCAACCCAATTCTGCAGTTCTGACAGTCATCCCTCTGGTCAAGTGATTAGACATCGGCCCTCAGCAACTGGCTCACACCTGCAGCCATTTGCAGCATCCAACGGTCACATGGACATGTTTTGAGACAGTTTTGTTGAAAACTGACATTTACCTCAGGTTTTCAGCAAAGTCAGCCTATAGCAAACAATAGGTTTGCTTTACGACTGCAGCATTTTGCTTAACAATCATCACATTAAAGGACATAAAATCAGATCAGTCATGTAGCTGGCCCACTTTAGGACTATCACAAGACTGTAATGGGTACACTCCACTATTGTCATAAATCGACTTCTATGAGGACCGCAGAGAAATACCTTGTATCTAAATAGTTGCTGGCATGCTTGAATTAGGCTCCTCTTAGCCAGACTGCTTCTCACTAGAAATCTGAAACCTGGCTTACTATTCACATATCCCCATAAGAAAACTTACTGTTTATAAGCAGAAGTGCCATTAAGTACATTGGATAATTTAATCCCCCCCTGTTCGGAGCTTTGTCGAGTTTGGAATCCCACTCTGAAATCCTGCAATAAAATAAAGATTGAAAGGATATAGCAAGATGCTGGCAACAGAGATCGCTCTCCTAATGAAAATGGAACCATTAAGAATCTAAATATAATGATCTTAGCACATTTCTTTTTGATGCAATACTGAATTGGCAAAAATACCTTTACTACTATATATATCTTGTCTAGGCAGGTATTACCTGAGTAGCATGATGCAGAATTGACAGGAGCCGTTCTTGGATCCTTCGAACCAACTCTAAACCGATATTAAAATGCTTCGCTTTGAGCAACCGAATGGAAGAGGCAAGATCTTGGCAGTATAACAGCATTTCCTCTGAAAGAAAAGGCAGATCCATTTCCAAACTGTAGCACACTGAGAGTGAGAAATTTAAGCTACTCTGATATGAACTGGATATCACATTCTGCAATAAGTAAGAGATCCAACAGATTTAGGATCTTCTTGCAGACAACTCCAAAAGGTGGAGGATGAAGCTAAACAACTGGCTATACTACTAACAGGGTTGAGAATGTAAAAACTTTAGGAACCTTGGAATCCTTTTTGAAATAGCTATTTTTTTCTAGTAATTAAAAATAGTATGTTTTCCATTTAACAGTTCATATATTTCAAGAAAAGATAAATTCCTGTGCACAATTTTATATATTGTTATTATTATATGAGTGACTATGTGATATATTTTGGTGATTTGTCTTAATTTATTATCTTAATTTGGGAGAATTCTTTTTGTTTATTTGCTTAACTTTTCTTTTTGTTTGAATATTTCTTTTTGTTTTGGTATTATTATTTTATAATTAATTTTATATATTACCCTTGTTTTTCAATACTGTTTTTCTATTTATGTATTTTAGAAAACAGCAATACATTTTTGTAAAAAAGTGAAGACCTTTAGGTCTCCAAGCCTAGAAATACAGCAGAGGATAATTTTATGCAACTGGAAAGAAACTTATTTTTGATTTTAAGGAATGAATCCAGGATATGAGTTTAACTAATTCTGGAAAGTCTGTGTTCTAAAAATGAGATGGAATATGTTGCTATGTAGTCCACAGTTAATATGCTTAATGACTGAAAAAATTATTACTCAGTTACTTATTATTCCTGTTAGTTTTTATTTTGTCAAATTTAGTTTATTTTACTCATTAATCATATCATTTTTCCTTAACTATATAAACTCTATCCCTTTTGTTAGTGATGATATACTTTTAAAAAATATTTTATTATTTTTTTAAAAATGGAAGAGATCTAGCCTAAATACTATCTAAAGTTTATAGGTGCATCAACAAAACTGTTATAAGGTGAAAAATGTTTTCATTCTACTTCACTTGCAATGAATTTTTAATCAGTTTAAAAGAACTATGTAAAATGATTAACAATAGTTACTGTCTCAGCATATTGAAGAACTTGCAGACATGGGTGAGCTGCACAGGCAGCAATAAGGAAATACTATTATGACAACTGACGCTCTCCAATATTGCTATGAATAATTGCCAGTATTCTCTGAACTTGTCTCAAAGTAATGACAGTTGTTTGCATGTCAATAATGGCTCACCCAAAAGGATCTGCAAAGCATTAGTATGCAGCTCCAGATTCTCAGATTGTTGTTCCATGATATCCATTTTTTCTGTGTCCTGGTTATAGTAGCTGTAGATGCAGGAATATGCCAGGACCTGAAACACATCATGTATCACAATGCATATCAATCAGATTCCAGTTAGACCTCTCCAATGGGGGAACAGTTTCACTAGAAGCAGAGAGAGAAGGTAATGACCCCTCATTCCCACAACTCTGTTCCTCTCCTCTGATATTCTCCTAGAAAAGAATTAGAATGAAGTAATTGGAAGAAGCTTGTTAGACCATAGTATATTTCATAGCTCAAATTTAAAGCATGTGCTTGGAGTTGGAGGAAAATAATGCTAGGGTAAATTTCCATGTTCTGTATTATTTCTTTTATAAACATAGTTATAGATCATCCACAGAATGACAAAGGCTTTGTAACAAGAATAAAAAAAACTAAAAATGAAAAAGCATTCTGGAGAGGTTTTTCTTCCTTTTTCTGAAAGCCATTATAGATGGTATCTTCTAAGGTATCTTCCAAAGAAATGTCTATGGAGATTTTCAGTCATCCAGGTCATGGTTGTCCCAAAGGTATTTTTTCAAGAGGCAATTGGACTTTCTTGTTTTTCTTTGAAGATGTTTTGCTTCTCATCCAAAAAAGCTTCTTCAACTCTGACTGGATCCTTCCATTCTCTACCATCCAATCAGAGCTGAAGAAGCTTATTGGATAAGAAGCAGAATGTCGTCAAACAAAAACAAGGAAGTCCAGTTGCCTCTTGAAAGAACACCTTTGGGACTTCCAAAGAAATGCATTTTCTGTAACATAAGAACAATGTTGAATATGACATTGAACACCAATGCAAAAATTTGCTCATTAAATACCAAAATTTCTTTTGGAATGTCAATTAGCATGTTGGAAAGAGGGTCCCCAATGTATTTTTCAAGTTTTGATACAGACCCTTACCAAAGGCTCCTGAGCAACCTTAAAATCTACATCCTAAAAGGACAGATGTTGTAACAGTAACTGAATAGAAAATAGAGTAGGAATAAATGGAAAATCTTCACAAGGGAAGATCTTCAAAATGAGGTCCCTGGCTAGGATTAGGAATACCACATTTTAATACTTTAATGGGAACTAAGCAAGCAGTGATTGATTCCAAAACAGACCATGGAATGTTTGGACAGCTCAATGAAAATTTCAACCCAGGCAAATCCCAAGGTTGGAATTATTAGGCAGAGAATTGAAAACACAGCAACTAAAACAGTAGAACCCTTATGTAAATCTACAGAGAAAACACTTGTGTCTTGTGTAGAATATGTGGTATCACAGCATTTCTTTTTAAAATTTCACTGAAATGAAGAAAATGAGTCTGCCTACCGAGATGAGGTAGACCGGTTGCTTTTGGGGTGTAGAGACAATAACTTGGTCCTCAACACCAATAAGACCAAGGAGCTTATAGTGGACTATAGAAGGAACAGATCAGACATCCAGCCCTTGCTTACCAATGGAGACCGAGTGAAGCAAGTGGTCAGTTTTAAGTTTCTGGGTGTTATCATAAAAAAGGACCTGAACTGGGGTGCTCACATTGCAGCACTGGTCAAAAGGGCCCAGCAGAGATTATACTACCTGAGACTTCTCAGAAAACAACTGAATGAAAAACTGCTGGTGATCTTCTATCATTGCACCATAGAGAGTATCTTAACTTACTGCACCTCTGTATGGTTTGCCAATTGCACAGTGGCAGATAGGACAGCACTCCAGAGGGTTAACGTCATTGCCCAGAAGATCATTGGTTGCCCTCTCCCCTCTTTGGAAGAGCTTTATAGCTCCTGCTGCCTTAAGAAAGTTCAAAACATTCTCAAAGATCCATCTCATCCTGGGCACCCTTTTTTTGAACTATTACCATCTGGCAGACAGTACAGGATAATAAAAACAAGGACAAACAGGCTGAAAAACAGCTTCTATCCCAGGGCAGTAACTCTATTGAATTCTACTGTATAATGCAGTGTTGGTAGCTTTTGGTTCAATGTGTGGAGTGTGAAGGATGTGTGTTTGTGTTTATTTTCATGGTCATGATGTGCACTGAAAATGGTGTTTGATTTTGTTGTATAAGGTGCAATGACAATAAACTAAACTAAACTAGGGAGGGAGGGAGGGAGGGAGGGAGGGAGGGAGGAGGGAGGAAGGAAGGAAGGAAGGAAGGAAGGAAGGAAGGAAGGAAGGAAGGAAGGATGGATTTAGAAATTTGCGGAGAAATAATCTTGAAAAAATTAGGGAGAAAATTGTATCTCAAATTTAAAGTAATGGCTGAATTGTTTCAGAATAAATCAGGACACATTCATGATTACTACATTTTGAATGTATATTTGACAAATACTATTTAGACTTTGAACAGAGTGAAAGTGTCCACAAATACCTTATTATTCTGCATTCTACTGAATTAAAATATCATGTTGCAATAACATTTTAACCTCTTAATTTTACAGTTCTCCCATCCCATTTTTTTTCAAATACTTTTATTTCCACTTTCATTTATATGCTGACCATCCAATATAGTTCTATGCACATGATGTGGACCTCCTCTGTTACACTTTCTGCATCCTTTGTGGGGCTGTAAAAGTATAAAATAAATATAGTAGAATTGAAAGAAAGGAACAATGATGCAGAAAAACGGAGCATACATTGAAAGGTGGGACTTACTTTTCGTGCCTGTTCCAGCACTTTGCAAGCATCAACAACAAAAGTCAAGGTCCGAATCTGTGGCATATCACTGACGGTGGACACTCTACTTCGTAAGTTCATAGCAAATTCCTGAAATTGATGAGAACTGCATCAGTTTTCCTGATGTCTACTCTTATTTACTACATTACTAAAAAATTGTCCCTTTATGCATATAAAACTTCTAGAGTAATATTCAAAAGAACAACACTGAGGAGGATTACTTGCGAAGTATTTACAACAAAATGAAAAAGAACATGAGCTCTACTCTCTAGTAACAAGGTTTAATTTCATTTATTAGTTTTAGTTATTAGTTGAAACAAAACAATCAATCTTCCTAAACTGCCTTTTTATGTGATGAAGTGATGGCATATTACTGTTCTCAATGACTAGAATGGTCTATAGCTAAATATTCTAAGATGATCAATGCATAAAAGTACATGGTTAATTATGCAGGTTCAACTAAAGAATAGTAATCCTGACCTTTGCTTTATGATGAAAAATGCACCTTTCATTATAGTCTTGGAAACGCTTTTCCTGTCGAGCTGCTTTGCTTACCTGAAGGAGAAAAATTGAATGCAGTTATTCAAAGTAACACCAAACATTTCTTTTAAAATTTCTTAGACTGTACATATAATGTGGATTTTATACATACATTGGAAAAGAAGTCCAAAATTACAAATGTAATTATACTTCTACAACATAAAAGTCAGCAATTGATATACAATACAATGATTAAAAAAAACAAAAGTAATATTTTTTACCAAATGCCAGGATAAATAAAAAAAAATACCTGGACTTGCTTTACACTAAAAAAGATCATATTACTACATATTTCCTTAGAAAAGAATATTCCTTTATTGGAAAAGTTACTTGTCTTTTTCATAAATACTCACCATGGCAGAGCAGTTGTAGTAATCCTTATGGGTTGGTTTCCAAGGTTTCAGGCAACGCCAACAAAATCCATGGTTACATTTGGCACAAGTCATACTGCATATAAGGGGGATGAGGGCCATTAGTAAGATATGGCCACCAACTTCATTCTTTGGATCATCAATGTGAACAGTAACTCAAGGGCTGTTTCAGCTAAGTACAGGCTAATGAGCAAGCTCCAGGTTCCTCCATAAAGAAACATCATCTGATGGGACCCAATAGGAAAGTTTTTTCTGCCACAGTACCCACCATTTGGAACTTAATTCCCCTTGATATCAGATTGGCCCCGACCTTATTGGTCTTCTAAGCTATGGCTTTTCCACCTGGCCTGGGGAATCTAGTAACATGGAGCTTGCAAAGTGGCTCTACTGGTAGGAACTTAAATGTACTCTCCAGCAGATTATGGGAGTGGAGTAATGTTTTTATTGTTTTCTATGATTTGTGAGATGGGGGCCACATAAATTGACCAAATAAATAAAACATGGAAAGTCATACAGAATGGCACCACGGTATTAAAAAAGAAAAGGAAGAAACATTGCTTTAATGATAAAAATAAAAGCAAATACTAGAGAACACTTTACTGAGAGATGATAAATAGTAAGATTCAGGTGATGCTCTGCCTGTGGCATCACATCCAAACATGGTCAGTGAAAACACTAAGTGATAAACAGATATTCTTTAAGGTTTATTTGGATTTATTTGCCCTGTGAGATTTCAGATCACATGAGGAGCAATTAAGGATGCAAATGTTGAGTCAAGGTGCCCAGACACCACGAACCAATATGTAAGGAGGAAACCTAGAGACTACTTTCTGTCCATCAAATCAAGTTTTCCATTCTAACTTTTCAAAGGAATGTTAGCAGTAATGACAAATAACACCCATACATTAATGTAATTAAAAAGGGAGAAGAATGCTCCTTAAATGACAATGGAGATAGGACTGGTATTATGAAAACTACTTAAGGAAAATGCCTCAAAACAGCAGAATGGTTTAGGTATGGTAGTTCCCACATATCTAAAGGGCATCAGGATGGAGAAAGGTGATCAAATTGTGTGTTACTTTGTCTTGCAGCCTCTTGCCTCTAAGACACAAGGAAGACACAAATCAATTGTGTCTTTGACAGAGAAGGCACAATAATCCAATCTGTCAAACAAACCATAAATTACTGAAGTTTCCTTCTATATATATTTTTCCTCTTTATACAGAAGTGTACTGAAAAACATACTCACTGTAGACAGCCCTCATTTTTCTCTATTTGAGCTTGGCAGCTTGGACACCGTTTAGATATGAGTTTGGCCAGGTGCTTACTCTGGGCTTCTACAGTCATTCCTTCATAGAAACCACCATCATCCATCCACTGAGACATGTGACTGCAGCTGGCAGGATAGTGGGCCTGTGAAAAATCCACAAAAATATGTGGTAAATGGTCCTAAAAAAAGAGAGCCCCACCCTCTCCACCACCAAGTTTCATATTAACCTTACTTCAGGAAAATTGCAGCTAAAGCAGGAGATCCAAGAGCACTTTGAACAAGCTTCTCCATAGCAAAGGCCTTCCTTGCAGAGTATTTGATCACAGCCTTGAGGGTTGGTACACCAAGTCAGGTTTGAACAGCATTCAACATAACCTCTTAGAAGGGCTTTCTCATACTATATTAAAAATGCATGAATGTTAGCTTTGGAGTTCTCATTACAAATATCTAGGAAACATTTGTATTATATGCATATTATAAATCTCTTAACAAAAGAAGCAAGTTTTCAACAGGTTTCTTATTTTTATAAAAGATAATTCTCTCTAGGATAGCACCTTAATCCTTACTAATACTATTAATGTTGGGTGCAAAAATAAACTACCTTATTCCCTAAGAATTTCTTGAGATGAGACTTATCCCTTCATAAACTAATATAATATTTTTCTCAATAAAGAAATATATTTAGTAATTACATAATTGTGATATATTAAGTAATATACTAAGTTACATCATTTTCTGAAGAAGGCAGATAGATGAAATGATGTTATAAATGAAACAGTCAGCAAAACCAACTAGAATAGTGCTTCCCAAACTTTTTCCTTCATTACCCAAACCATTTATCAGAAAATCATTATTTAAATGTCTTTATTGAGATGGGATAATGGGTTTGTGTGTCATCGTGTGGAACTCTGTAATTAGGTTAACTAGGAAAAGCTCTTAAATCCTAACTTCAGATGGAATTAACAGATTACCTTTAAATCTATTTTAAAGATATGAACAGATTAACGTGGAAATGATGCAAACTCACAATTAATGTAGTGCCTTAAATCAGGGGTCCCTAACCCCAGGGCTATGGCCCACTACCAGTCCCATTACGTGGCCTGTTTGGAACTGGGCCGCGTGAATGGCGTAACATGCACAAAGCTCTACTTAAGCTCCCCTCGCCTCACACACGAAACTCGCCTCATGCGAGCGGCAGATGCTGGTGTTTGCACATGAAGCTTCCTTTGCATGAGAGGTGAGTGCACGCGCTCACCGCTCACACAAATGGCATTCTTCTTGAAGTTGTTCTGAAGGCTAAAAAGAGCCTCTAACATTCAGAAGCATCATTCACTAGTTTTCTGCCTGGAAAACTAACAAATACAATGTTTCTGAAGGCAAGAGGTGCTGGAAAAATATACACACACCCTCCAGTAATACATTTTAGGAGATTATATCTGGATATATTTTTTAAATTTTATTTTTACCATAACATAATATGCAAGAGAGAGAAAGTACAACAGTATGAAAACCAGTACATATGGATAAAAAATATATTCTTTTACTTTGTTTCATATATGGCTCTCTATAAAGTTATATACCAAGTACTTTGACTAATACTCTTTAGATTCCACCAATATTCACTGCACAAGGAGAGAAGACATCTGCAGAGCAAATTGCTTCAATTATTTTAGGAAGATTAAGATTTTTTAAAAAAATTCTGCAGATAGTGTTCACTTAATGACTGGTCACCTAACAACCTTTTGAAGTTACGATGGTCTCAGAAAGGGTGCTTTACAGCCCATAAATCACTTTTGGCTGTTGTAAAACATTGTGTTATGTATGATCAAGGGACCATATTTCAGGAGCTTGGCAGCAGGCTTACATTTACAACTAGTTGCAGCATCCCAAGGTCCGTGACTGCAACCTGCAATATTTTTTGCCACTTTCCTGTTGGGTGTGTTGGATTTCTTAATGACCAGGTGCCTAATGATCATAGCGATTCAGTTAACAATGATCATAAAAATGGTCATAAAATGAAATCAGGTCCAAAATTCTAAGCCCAACTGTGGACGTTAAGCAACAACCACCTGAGTCATATACAGCAAGAAAGTCTCTACTAATGTGAAGTTTAGCATATCTAGCGTAATGGGTTAACAGCTTAACCTTCTATGACAATTTTCAGGCTTTAAAATATAGTAAGCTTCCAATTCATAAGAATAAACTTCCTTTCTGGAGGGGATTGGTCAGTTTTTCAATCAGCTAAAGCCTGCTTTTTATAATTACCCTGCTTACCTTGGCAATGACTTCTTTGGAGGAAATGATAGAGCGTATAAAGGCAGTAGTGGGTTGTGCAGGACAATCAGAAATGGGACAAGTGCAATTCAGAATCAGGTTTTGTTCAATTCGAGTGGTCAAGTATTCATTCCAGCAGGACTAGTTAAGAAAAAAATAAAAATAAAATTGAAGGCAGAGATAGAATTAGGGAATATTTCAACTGCAGTTTACCATAGATTGTAAAAGAAAATGCTATTAAATTATTTGAGAATAGGAATGGAAATCAATTCTAAATATTGGCAATGTTCTTTCATGGATTGGAATAAAGTCCAAACAACAAAGTTGAAGGAAACACAAGATGTTTCAGGCTTCAGGCCGACTAACACGCTACTAATTTGACAGAATGAAAGCAATTGCTCCCCCTCCCAAATACCTATGATCATAGTAGTAAGGAAGCTCTTACCTTACAGCAGTAGTGCATACAACACAGAAGAGGCAGATCATCTGTTTCACTCAGAGGATTGACACACACAGGACATTGGGTGACAGGGCTTGAAGGTGGCTGAGGATTTCGCACTTGCAGCCCTGAGAAAAACAGCATCGACTCTTGGTCTTCTGTGTATCGCTGAATCAGAACATCCACATTCCACTTACAGTGTATCAGCAGATGTTGTGCTATATCTGCAGTCACGCTCAGAGTGTCTGACACCTTCTCCACTGTTTGGGTCATCAGCAGCTCAACTTCTTCTTGATTCATTGTACGCCCCATAGGCAAGAGGACTGTTTCCATCAGAACCTGTTCTGTATCAAGGCCAAAGGTATCCAATCTGACAAGAAAAGCCTTATCAAGAACAACAACAACAAAAAAGGATTGCTTTCAGTTTCTACTGTATATGCACAGCACATTAACATACAGCATTACCTTTTGGTTGCATCTGTCCCAGAAGCGATCTTTGATTTTTGGCAATTAACGTTTTGAAACATTAGCTGGGCTTGACCCCGGTGAGGTGTGGTGGGGTCTGCCGAAATGTACTCCAGGATATGTGGGTTATCCTCCTGGCGCTGGATGTAACCTTGGCTCAGCAGATGCAGGATGCAAGAGAGGACATCTGTGCTACTACAGCAAAAGTTCAAAAATTTCTGGGTACTACCAGATTCCCGTTTCTGGCAGACATCAATCACCTAAACAAGGTAGAAAGAATGAAGAAAATCATCTTTTTGGCTGCCAACTGAGTTCAGCAAGGGGCTTAAGCCCTTGAGTTCCATACCTTAAATACCAGGTTGTCAATATGCATCTCTTTCTCTGCCTTCAAGATCTGGACAAGGAGACAGCAAATGGTATTCCTCTTCTTCTCCAGAGCGCAGCCCTCATTTTCTTCCACATTCAAATACATCTGTTTGGGCAAGAGCCACAGGCGCTGACCGGAAGCCTGGCACAGTGTCCCCTCATTCAGCCTCAAAAGACCTAGCAGTCAGAGAAGATAGGAACTGAGCAGAGCTAAGATATTTTTGTCTTTCTCAATTCAGTTGTATTCTGTGACACGCAGCTTGGAAAATTCTTTTCAATTCATCACTAAAGTTGAAATGAACCTTCATCATTGAGTCATGAAATCAACTAAAAGCTTATTTAATGATTCTGTTGTGAAGAGATTAAGATGAAATATATTATATAGACAAATAAAAGTCATAATCCCATCCTAATTTTCAGGTCAACTAACATACTCTCATTATCCCCTCTCCTTTTACAGGAATGTCCTCTCTACTTACTCTGCCTCTGGGTGAGGATCCCATTCTCCTTTGTCAGGGGTTTCAGGGCATGACTTAGTAGGACAGGGGAGAGACCTGTGACTTCTAATAGTGTCTCCACAGAAACTTCCTATAACCAATAAAAGAAAAAAATAAAGTTAAACATATAAAAAAGGGACACAGTGCCCCTACTGTAAATAATATTACAAATTCAATAACACTTCCATTCTGAGACCCCAATATATTTGCAGGATATGTGCTACTGATAAGGGGAAGAGACCCTGATAATTTCCCAGTACAGAACAGAAAGAATCAATCCAGAATCACCAATGGTTCAGCACAATCATCCTGTTCAGAATAATGTTGGGTCATACTAATATTATAACACTGCAGAAAATGTCAGGATACTATTTTTTTCAGAAGAGGCAGTCTCATTGAAAGGGATTCTATACAACTGTCAGGGATTCTACACAGCTTAAATTTAATTATTTTATTTTTAATTATCAGATTTTTATTCTGTCTTTATAAACAATACCAGTAAATAAAAGGCAACCTCCAGCCTAAATCAGGCAAACTAGCTGGCTGAACACAAGCTGATAAACAAAATTCATTGATCCAACATTATGCCACTACAGTCACCCTAATCAGGGGGGAAACATTCTTATCTTATGAAAGGGACAAATTATACATATCTGTATCAAAGAAAGATCTAAATAGAGCATGTTCACACCGAATTCCCTATCACTGATGTCTCAGTACAAAACAAATCCTTGGAAAATGCAAGGATATGCACTTCCATTTTTCAATAACATGCTTTCCCTTCCACAAGCAAGAAACAGGGGGAATGGAGAGGCTAAATAACAATTATTTTATTCCTAGCCCAATCAATGTCAATAAAACTAAAACAGATAGATAAATACTAAGTATAGGTATGAAGCAATTTCCTATGATGTCAATGAAGTAAGAATCAAAGTAGTCAGGACCTCGGCATGGTTGAAGCACAGAAGAATGTACATTTGCAGGGTAGACACCTGCAGGATGTAGCCCTGGTACTTTAGCTCAGCATGACCCAGCCATGTCCACTGTAAACGCTGTGGCTTTGTATGTTCCATCCCAAAATGGCTCCGGCCTAAAAGAGATGAAAAAAAGTCAGAGAGAAATACACTGAAAGCTCACCAAACATTTTTATAAGCCCTCAGTCCCAGGCATGGCAATTATTTAGACACTGAGAACTCTCCTTTTTAAGATGGCAACAATAATCATATCAGCCAATAATGATAATCCCATCATCTAATGGGATGCAGAAACCATACCTTCACTATCACTAATCAGTAGTGCTGCCCTCTGGAGTAGTAGTCAGTATGCCCCCCATTCTGACCCTATTCTAAATATTCCTTAAAACCTTTTTCTCTCTCAGATCTCAAGACAGCATGATGGTGGGATCCTCAAGAGTACTCCTACTGTGAATAAATGCCAACCTTTTTGTGTTGCTTCATATTTTGATAATTAATCAGCTTGTTCTGAATTGGGGAGCCTTACTATAAAATTTAATTATCATCTCATGGTCACCAAGTACATTACTTATCCTACTAATGGAGGGGAGTGGGCAACAGTATGCTGGTGTACAACAGAGGTTGTAGATAATGATGGTAAGTTTTACATCCTGCCATTATTCTGTACAAGTAAAGGTGGGTTTTTTTGCATAATGTTTCACTCCTGTTTTCCCTGCAATACCAACTCTGTGAAGTTGGTTGGGCTGAAAGAATGACTGTTTTCTAAATATTAAAAAATGACAAGAATAAGAATAAATTTTAAGGTATGCAAAACACTGGGAGAATGACAGTAATCCATTTTGAGAAATGAATATCAAAAAAATGAAAAAGGCCAGAGTTGAAAACGGTATTTTTGCCTACTTTGTTATATAAATGTTGATATGTCAGAGGGAAAAAGGTTAATGAAATGAAGTGAGAATAGATTAATTAAGGAGTTTGTGAGGTAAACAAGAACAGATAGTGTTAATAATGAGTGGGTGTTGAATGAATGTTGACTGAATACAAACTGAATGACCACTATGAAAAATGTACAGTGAGGTGGTTTGGTTACAAAGAGAATGAGGATTGAAGAGCAAAACAGATATATAAAGAAAGAGTATGTCAAGAAGAAAGGGAAACTTGGTGGCAGCCATCCATCATTTCTTTTTCTAAGAATACCATTTGGATCTTTTTGGAACTACAAACATTATTACAAGTAAACCAAAGGTGCTTTTTCAAGAGGCAACTGGACTTTCTGGCTTTTCTTTGAAGACATTTTGCTTCTCATCCAAGAAGCTTCTTCAGCTCCAACTTCTCAATGAAAGAATAAAACAGATTAATTTCACAACTGAGGTTTTGAAAGATAGAGTGGAACACAAACTCCAAGAACTGAAATCATTTCTACCAACAGAAATATTAGAACAGGTCACAGAATTTATGAAGAAGGCACAACTAACACAGAGTTGAAGAAGCTTCATCGATGAAAAGTTAAATGTCTTCAAAGAAAAACCAGAAAGTCCAGTCGCATCTTGAAAAAGCACCTTCAGGACAACCATGACCTGGATAACTGAGAATCTCTACAGTTATTAGAAGTAAATTTTATGCTAAAAAACAGTGTACATTTTGCAACCCTCTATTCTAGTTTCCTATTCATTTTTTAAATCTCCAACCACCTCTAATTTAAAACAATAAAATGAAGTAGGCCCAAAACTTGGCAAGTGCCAGGCAATATTCCAATGATGCTAGCCATGTTGGAAATGTAGGGTTTAAATAACTCTTCGGTGTCATTCCACTTTATAAATGCTAAAATTTTCACTTCTAAGATATAGGTATACTAACTAAATGTGTTTTTCCTTGTCAATTGGCTCCTACATTCCTTAGTCCTATAAATGATCAATTCTTCCAAAGATAATAAATATTTATGATGTCCTCTCTAAAAATCTACTGAAATTTCTTTAGCGGAAATCTGAACTGGTAGTTACCAGGTTTGTGAACCCTCCCTGATTATAAAGTCTCTGGGTGAAATTTTTGGATTGCTTACCAACAACTACACCAGGATGCAGTGGGACCCATAAAGAACATTCCTTCCTACCCCAATTTGGACTCAGGATAGCCTCATACTCACTCTGGGTATAGAAGTCTGCAAACTTTCTCAGCTGCTGACTGAGGGAGGATGGGAAAAATCTGGCAGGGTCTTCCAGGTAGCAGAGGGGCGAGATGGTCCAACAACGTGGAGACAAAGCCAATACCTTCACTTCTGCCTCTTCCTCCTGAGAAAATGGTTCATCTTCCATCATCTGGGAGCAAAACAGATCCAAAATAATTTTGTGACTAACAAAAGGACATTCTTGTCAGCAATCAACCAGACAAGAGACTTGAGAAGACAAAAAAAATGTTTAGTTCAGAGGACTACTTTTGCTTTAGCTTTGTTCTTTTCACCTGCTCACCTCATTTTCTTCCTCCTCCTCCTCCTCCTCCTGGTTTCCTTGCTGATCTAGTTCCAGCAGATGCTTATCCAACTGCTGCAACTGGAAAAGATGAAACTGTTGCTGCTGCTCCTCCATATCACTCAAGTTCTTTAGCATCTGCTGAGGGAAACGGTTGGGGAAGCAGATCCCAATGTGATCCACTACAGAAGATTCCAGCCACGTCTTCCCTTGAGATAGAAGACGATCTCCTAGATAGTACCTGGAGAGGCAAGGTGTTCAAGGTCAAATTCAGAACAAGGGTCTTCCATCAGCCACCCTTATTCTCACAGTCTTTACAGTGTGTCTCAAGATATAGCCTTATTTGATTCATAAGGAGCCAGGTCCCTTCAAAGTACAGATAGTCCTCAGCTTACAACCACAATTGAGCCCAAAATTACTGTTGCTAAGCAAGACAGTTGTTAAGTAAATTCTGTCCTCCGTGACCTTTCTTGCTACAGTTAAGTGAATCACTTCAGTTGTTATGTGGTTAACTTTTATTAACTATTAATTGAATCTGGCTTCCCCATTGACTTTGCTTGCCAGGTCACAAAAAATGATCACATATGGCCCTGGGACACTGCAACTATCATAAATACATACCGGTTGCCAAGTGTCCAAATTTTGATTACATGACCATGGGAATGCTGCAACAGTTGTAAGTGTGAAAAATGATTGTAAGACATTTTTTCAGTGCTATTGTAACTTCAAATAGTTACTAAGCGAATGGTTGTAAGTTGAGAACTACTGAACTCATTAAAACAGAGCCATATTTATGTCCTTGAAGACATCTTCATCCGGATTGAAGGACCAGCAAGATGCTTTATCATTACTGCTAAAAAGTTTCCTACCTGAGACCTGTCTACTCTACTAGTAAAAGTAGTATATTCATCTTTCCCTTCCTGTTTCCTCTTCACAAAAGCCTCACCGGTAGAATCGCTCAAAAGTGTTGGCCAGCTCCAGATCTGCTAGGAAGAGGACGGGTTCCAGGCTCTGCTGGAGGCACTGAAAGGTCTCCACATTACCCGAATCTGCCCAACTCTGTTGAATCCACCGGTCGATGTAACGGGCAAACTGCTCACTCACCTGGAAATCAGATTAAAATGTTACTTGCCAAGCATTTATTTAACGTGTATTTCTTTCTGTCACATTAACAACTACAATTTAATAACTACTTTTGGAAATCTTGGGTAACCACATGCTATTTTTTTAGAGAACAAATTTGGGGTCTCAAGTTTTATGAAAATATCTACCCGATCTCTGACTTACATGCATTGCTGTCAGGAAGGAGAGCTGCAATAAGGCTCCAGAGAAACCATGGCATAAGGCCAGCATGAAGGAAATCTGTTGTCCAAAAAGCTCCTCCATGGCAGTTCGGAGGCGCTGGTAGGTTCTGCAATATTGTTCCACAAAATCAGGGGCCTGCCAGGAGGACTCCAAGAAACATTTCACCTGGACAACAGAGAAGAGGCAGAGGCACATTTCAACCTTTTTATCTAACTCAATGGGATCTCACCTGAGGAAGTATTGTTAAGGAAGGCTTAACAATTCTTCATTGGATTCAAGCAAATTTCAGGACCAATTTTATTTATTCAAGATGTTCCATCTGAATATTTTAAATAACTGTCTATTTGTATAAATAATTGTCTAAAACAGGAGTGTCAAACTGGATTTTTTCAAGGGCTGGATCAGCATTATAGTTATGCTCCATGGGCCAGCTGGGGTGGAGGGGGTGGGGAGACAGGACGGACACCTCCTGCAGCACCCTGCCAGCCAAAACATTTTGGCCAGCAGAGTGCTGCAAGAGGCTGTTCACAGGGGTGGGATTCTACCGGTTTGGACTGGTTCGAGCGAACCAGATGTTAGTTACATCTGGTTCACCGAACCAGTATTTCAACTGACCGGCTGGCCCCGCCCATCCCACCCCACCCCTCCCAGGAGTCTCCACATGGCCCCTTTTCGATGGAGGTAAGGGCAGGGTCTGTGCAGAGGCTCTGGGAGGGGGAAAAACGGGCCTTCCAGAAGTCCAGAAACAGGCCTCTTTCCAGCTTCCCAGGGGAGGCTGTTTTCGCCCTCCCAGAGGCCGGAGGAGGCTTCCAGACCCCTGGGAAGCAAAAACAGCCCTCCCGGAAAAACTGGAAGTCACGAAATGGACCTGTTTATTTATTTATTTTATTTATTTATTAATGGGATTATATGCCGCCCCATCTCCGAGACTGGGCTTACAAATAAAACAACAACAACAATAAATAATTTAAAAGCAAATTAAACTAAATAAGCCCCATTACAACTAGAAATTCAACCCATAAAATTATCCTATAAAACTATCCCATAAAAACCATCCCATCCCAAAAAATCACAACCGGATTGGTTAAACAACGAGGTCTTCAGGTCATGGCGGAAGGTGCGGAGGTCAGGGGCCAGACGGAGCTCCAGGGAAGTTGGTTCCAGAGGTCAGGCGCTATAGAATAGGCTCGTCATCGGGGACCGCCAGCCGGCATTGGCCAGCTGATGGGACCCCAAGGAGTCCTTGCCTATGTGCTTGCACAGGCGTTGGCACTTGATGTCGGCAGGAGCCGCCTTTAAATATTGGGGACCCATGTCATGAAGGACTTTGTATGTTAACACTAAGACCTTGAATCTCACCCGTGCAACCGCAACCAATGAAGGCAGCGCAGGAGGGGGCAACATGGGAGAACGGAAACTCCCATCACCACCGCGCCGCCGCATTCTGCACCAGCTGCAATCTCCGGATGGTATGCAAGGCAGTCCTAAATAGAGCGTGCAGTAGTCTGGAGTAACAAGAGTAACCGTGCATAGGGCATCTCGGTCCAGAAAAGGGCACAGCTGGCGAACCAGGAGCTGGGCAAAGCCCCCTGGCGGGCCCCCACCTGCTCCCCAACAAACGTCCAGGAGGACCCCCAGATTCCACGCCCTATCCACAGGGGGTAATACCACTCCCCCAATGGCCAAAGATGGACACTCCAAACTGGGCGAGATGCTGCACAGCCACTCAGTCTTGGCCGGGTTGAGACGAAGCATGTGTTTATGGCTTCTGGAGGGCCCCCAGAGCCTGGGGAGGCTGGTTTTACCCTCCCAGAGGTCCAGGGGAGGCCTCCGGACCCTTGGGAAGGCAAAAAATAGCCCTCCTGGAAAAACCAGAAGTCGTGAAACGGGTCTGTTTCAGCTTCCAGAGGGCCTCCAGAGCCCGGGGGAGGCCGTTTTTGCCCTCCCAGAAGCCCAGGGGAGACCTCTGGACCCTTGACAAGGCAAAGAATGGCCCTCCTGGGCTCTGGAGACCCACCGGAAGCCAGAAAAAGGAAGTTCCAGTAGGCCATGCCCAACATGGCCACACTCACCCAGCAACAGTGGCTGGCACAGTGCTGCAGGAGGTCATCCAGGCCGTGAACAGGGCGTGAGGGGATGCACACAGGCCAGTCCTTTGCTATTTTCAGGCTGGCCCCATGGGCCAGATTTAAACACTCCGCAGGCCAAATCTAGGCCACGGGCCTTGAGTTTGACATCCCTGGTCTAAAAGCAACCAGGAGCCATGTGCTGGAAATTTAACAATAAACTCTACCTAGCTTAGCAGGTAACAAAGTTGGAATAGACATACTCTTTTCACATCAGCCTCTCTTTGAAGCCTTAGCACTCCTGATACAGTTCTCTGAAGATTCTTAACTTGTGCCATGAAGCATGAATGATGAACTGGCTAATAGCTTATGATACAAGATGTCAGTACAAGACCCCAAAGCCTACCATTAATATCACAACCCCCTGCTTCATGCATGCATTCACCCCCTTGTTGCTGGACATCACCTTTCAGCCATCCTTACCTGCTGCTGTACTACATCTTTCCAGCATTGTGTGATGCCTGTCATCCCACAGGGTTTATTCACTGCTGGCTTGATAACTCCTGAGCTTGATTCCTTGTTCTTACCATTCTTCCCATCTGCAAATTGCATGTTACACAATATTAGAGAGCTTTACAAATCCCTAGTTTTTAGTATGACCCAACAACAATCCTTAAAGCACCTGACAAATTGACTCTCCTGAACAAGTGGAATTCTACCACTGTTTCTCAAAAAGTCTGTTCCATATACAACAAATGGAAATTTGGCCCCATTAGAAAAGTGGGTTTTTAGACACTACATAATTTCAGATTTTTGGCTATACCCAGGGTATTTGATATGGGAAAAGCAACAATCTCCCTAAAGATACTGCTTTTCACATGTTCTTTGCATTCAACTAAATAAAAAATAGAAAGAAAGAAGATAAAACAGGAGGTGATATTTTACATTATTTCTCCTCTCAGACTGTAGGAAGGAAGATTTCTGGGATAGAGAGCTACTAGAGTTCACAAATACCTGTCTCCAACTTCCCAAATCTTTTAGAACTTTTCTCCAGTCAATAATTCCATGCCATCAATCTTTACAGTATAATCTTACAAATGACATGTGTTCTTGTCAGTATGATCATATAATATATCCAAGAGGATACACCCTTTTGTTACCATTCTGTCAACACTGGAAGAAGGATTTGCCACCTTTTCACTTATTTGCCCCAAAAGAGGACACTCACTCGTTTTAATAGGAGGCTTCAGCTCTTCAAGTTCAGGGCCAGCAGAATCCACGTGCACTAGCAAGTGGCTCAGACGCCGAACACGGGAATTAAAGATGGAAGCTCGGCTCATGGAATTCCTGGCTGCATGCAGATTTTCCAAGTACTGAGTTAGTAACCATGACATGGGGCTTATGCCACTAGAGTCTGGAAAGATAGAAAGACAGTTAACACATCTGCTTGGAATGAGGAGGCTTAAGCAAGACCTAGTTATCAAAAGACCTGTGCAAGGAAACAACCAGTACCTGGAGAGGTGATACTCTGCACCAAGGGAGTAATCAGGGCTTCCCAACAGGTCTTGCCTAGAGCCTGGGCAGCCTCGTCATCAGGAAGGAAGCGATTGGCAAATACTTGCTCATGGCGCAAGGCACTGTTCAATCTGCAGTAGGAAAAAGATGCAATTTACTTGGATTGGAACAAATAAATTCCATATACCCCTCCTGTGCGGTCTGCATTGGTTGCCGGTTGCCCTCCGTATAAGATTCAAGGTGCTGGTATTAACCTATAAACCCCTTCATGGCTTGGGTCCAGGGTACTTGCAGGAGCACCTCCTACCAGCATCGAGGTCCAATGCCCAGTACGCTCCCACAGGCAGGCCCTCCTGGGGGTGCCGTCGGCCAGACAGTGTCGGTTGGCAGTCCCCCGGGGGAGGGCCTCTCTGTGGGGGCGCCCACCCTGTGGAACCAGCTGACCCTGGGGCTGCAGTTGGCTCCTGACCTACATTCCTTGCTCAATCTAAAGACCTGGCTGTTTTTACAGGCCGGCCTGGATTGAGAGGTATTGGGGGTTCTTAATTGGGTATTTTAGTATAATTGAATTTTCTATTTGGATTGGATTAATATTTTTACCTAGTATGTCATATCTAAAAGTGAGCCACGGAGGGAGGACGAGCATTCAGACTTTACAAGATTCTGTTACTGCAACCTTTTAAAAACGGCAGCATTCATAACTCATTGATCTAACTTGAAGTGGTGACACAAATTAACAAGAAGGAACATGGGTATCTTAGGAACATTGGTCTGTAGCAGTACTCATTTCTTTGATTTACAAAAGCCAGCTCTGGGACAGACTCTGACCCCTAGGACAGCCCTGAGGAAAAGGACAAAAAAATATTATCAGAAGAGGCCTGACCTGTTGAAAAGTTGCAGCAGCTGCATCCGATCTTCTAAGATTTCCTGGCACCAAGTGTGTGCCTTGGTGGTATAGAAGAGATATGTACGGCGGCACAGCTGCTCTTTGAAGATGGGCCAGAAGGTGGGCTTGGGACCTAGCACCTCAATGCCACGCACACGTGTGTCAATGCCACCCTGTAAATAACACAGTTTTTTCCAATGGGGAAATACTTTTCAAGTAACTCCCAGTCTAATATGCAGGTGCTTTTCAAAAATATTTGTATTTAATTTGCAGAGCATTCAATTTTTAGAGTTGAGCAATACTTCTCATAACACTAACAAACAAACCAGTATTCTATCAATTAGAAAATTTAATAACCTTTTTTTTTTGCAGGAGAACAGCTACTATGCTGTTAAAACCAGTTTTGGGGGGTTTTAAAACTACTTTTAACTCTATGAACTGTGAAATAAAGGAATGCCAGAAGGTGAATATTTTCAAAGAAAAAAATCCCAAAGAAAATAAAATTCCATACAAAAAGGCAGCATAAATCGTGATTAAGTTGAAAATAATTTGTCATCCATCATATTGTATAGCAAAATTTGTATCTTCTCAGGCACTCATGCAATTATAATTCACATAGCCAATGAACCTATTTTCTCTAAGTAATACAGCATTTCCAAATATAAACTATAACGTGTCAGCTTACTGTATGGAAAATGAAGCATTTATGAAAAGCCTCATTAATCTGAAGAAAGACCCATTTTAATGAAGGATTTATAGCAATGTGTCAAAAACTATTGGGATAATCAAACACAGCTCTTTAGTCTTTGCTTTGTTTCAAGAAACAACAGACTTACCTGTTGACAGCGCTTAATTTTGATCTGTATAATTGGCCAGAAGCGGCCCATATTCTCCAGAAGAACTACTCTGTTAGCTGTAGGTAGGACGTTCACCTGTTAGAAAAAGAGCGAAAGTCTCACCAGGATAAGAAATGCAAATGGAGACAGCAACCTGCCCTTTTCTGCTGAAGACAAATCAAGCATGTAATGAGCTTTTCTCCATCACATAGATAAAAGTATGGCAGGTTATAATGCTCACCCTATAAGAACAGCATAAATGCATCTAGCAAGGCAGGATAACAGGGTAGTCCTTTAAGTCTGAAGTGAGAAAGTTGGTAAATACAAAATCAAAGAACCCTTCTCCATTCAACTGAAGTTTTTAGGGACAGGAAGAACACCATCCATTATCAACAGAAGAATATCCCTTTCATCAAGAACTGGGAGATTTCTCTCAATTATTTCTGAAGGCAGCTTAGAACAAAAACAGATGTGTACAAAACACATCCAATTAAATCTTCTCTACCACCAATAACCCTTCAATTATATTTGTAAACCCTATCCTCTGAGCCTAGCATTGAGCACTGAGAATCACACAGAAACTTTCAGTAAAGCCACCATAAAAAGTTTGGGAATACATGTTGAGCTACGTGTTGACATTTAAAACATGGCAATAATGCAGCTGAAATTATTATTATTATTATTATTATTATTATTATTATTATTATTATTAATGGAATAATGGAGGGGGAGACCCTCTTGCTTGCAGAAACTCTTGATTATTCCAATTTTTACCAGATGTCAAGTTCCAGGAAAAACTAGTTATAAATTACAAGGATATATATCAGCAGTGAGGTAGTAGAAAAGAAACTGACAGATTTTTTTTTATTCACATATGATTAGATGTCTAATAATTATGCTTCTATTGTCACATTTATCCCTCGAGAGTCAACCAATGCAAGCATTAAATATATGTGTACAAAATCCAGATGTACTTCCACATTAATGAGCTTTAGGTTCAGCCATGCACATATACACCTCAGTGGTTAAGTAACAATATTTGCTTCTGAAGTTCCATCATCTGGTTCATTGATTAGGTAGCAGTTCAAAGAGAAACAATTATCTCTGAATTGTTGAGTGCCACTGCTGGTCAATATAGCAATAGGAAGCCAGACAAATGTTTTTACTCAATATATAGCAACTTGGTCTGTTTGATAGGATATAAACTGACAGAGGCAGAGGACAAAACTATACCAAATTATGTCCCAAACATATTTTTATGCAAAATTTCAGTTGTGTAATTTGAGAAAATGAAATATGGTTTGGAGGGTCCTTAGAATGAATCAAGTTGTTTATACACATGCACAAATAGGTTCTTAATTAGACATGGGTTCCCGTGCTCCTTAAAATTAAGTACAGGTAGTCCTTGACTTACAACCATTCGTTTAGTCACTGTTAGAAGTTACAACGGCATTGAAAATGGTGGCTTATGCCTTATAAACATTTTTCACACTCACAACTGTTGCAATATCCCTGTGGTCATGTATCAAAATTCTGATGCTTGTCCCGAGGCCATGTGATTATCTTTGGCAATCTTCTGACAAGCAAAGTAAATGGGGAAGCCAGATTCACTTAACAACCATGTTACTAACCTAACAACTGCAATGACTCACTTAACAAGTATGGCAAGAAAGGTCATAAAATGGGACAAAACTCACTTAACAACTGTTCGCTTAACAACAGAAATTTTAGGCTCAATTATAGTCGTAAGTCGAGGACTACCTGCAAGCAGTTTCTCTGGACCTTGAATTGCTTCATTCAGCATTCAGCTTCTTTCTGCTTCTTCTGCTATTGTGGGAATAAGTGACTTTAGGGATACTTTTTTTGCATTTGATAGCCAAAGGAAAATTAGCTAATGTAAGTGAATAAGAGACAGATCCAACCAAGTGGCAGTCAGTAAGTCAAAGGCACTATGAGCCAATGAGAGACGATAAAAAGGGTTAGGGTTCTGTGTTGTCTCTGCTTCTCCACCTTACAATTACCAAACACCCAATAATAAAAGTAGCTAAGGCGGGTCAGGGATCTCTATACTGTAAACTCACTCAATAATTGCTAGACACAAATCCCTGGGCAGGGTGTCAAAGTGGCCAGGGAGGTTCCACTCTATGGTGTCTGCCTTTTTGAGGGGGGGGTGCCTTCACCCTTGAAAGAACGATGGTCCTCCCCATTCTCAAGAGGCCTCATCAGTCCTGGATAATGATTGTCCTATCTTCAACCTTCCTTTTAGGGATAGTATTGAAAAGGTGGTTAGATTGCAAATGCTGAGGACTTTAGAAGGAAAATACTATTTAGACCCATTTCAGTCATGTTTCACCCTGGGATTTAATGCAGAGAAGGCCTTGGTTGTACTTGTTCGCCTACTTCCAGGTGTAATTCAAGGAGCTGGTTAAGATCTATAAAAGTCCTACTTATTGTAGGGTCTGGTTAATTGAAGTATCCTCTGCCTATCATGAGGTCTACCTGTCTAATACAAACCAACAACACTTCAATTGAATTGTGTCATCTTTCATGACCCAAGATGCACCTTCATGACCCAAGATGCACTTCATGGCACCTGTCTTCTTAAATGCAATTTCTCTTGCCACCTGAGTGGCTCTTACTCTGAAAGCACTCTGGGGGGTCGTGAAGGCCTGTCTTTTTTCCCAGACCTTAGGCTAGGGTGGTTAAAGTCCATCATTAGTTTTGTTCTTGGCCAGAATCACCATCTTAATCATCTGATTTTTAGTTAATGCTTTATCACCTTTTATGTTTAATTGCAGCCGCATTTCATCTGTCTTATTACATAGTGAGAGACACCAGTGTCATTTGGAGTTGTGTGACACCTCAACAGAATAAATTAATTAAACTGTATCAGAGAATGAAGCATAGATAATTTGAGAAATGGCAAGTTTCCAACAGGATATCAAATAAAGCATGGACAGCTCAAAACAAATGCATATTCTTTGTAGAAGGTCTATGAACCCTGAGTATGTTAGCTGTATAGCAGAAAACCTTCCTTACTGAAGGTTTCTAAAAGCAGACTGGCTTTAGAGGAAAAAAATGAAGCACTCACAGTATTGAGCTCATTAGTGATACTAGATGTGTTCTCTCCTCCCATCACGACAATCCGAGCTGGCATGTAGCTGGAATCCTCACTAGCTACTATTAAAGTCATCTGCCTGCAGCAAAAACAAAGAAAATTTGTTTCTTTCTATTCATGTCAGATGTTCTGGCATACACACTAAAACATGAGATAAGTCTACCTGGGTAGCTAAAAATATTTCATGAAATAGCCCCAAATATATTCTTCTCAAAGAAGAACTTACTACATAGACATAAACACTGACATATAGACTTTCATATGCAATCATAATCAATCCCCAAATGTAACTAATCAATCAGGGCAATACTTTTTCTAGGCTATTTTACAGTTAAATGTATAATATTGTATTTTTGCAAACATAGCAATTTGCAAAAAAAGGGGGAAGATTTTTAATTTGCTTTTCATTTCAAAAGTCACTGTGAGAAATTATTTCATCATCTGCTATCTGCTAATCTCACAATCCACCATACTGAAATCAGATGCAGATTTATCTATCCCTCCTCCCTGCTTTTACTTTATCATTTTGCCTAGTGAAGAATTCCCAATAACTGAAAAGTTTGCATACTTTTATGACTTTGATCAACTATCTGCTTAATTCACATTTGATCATAAAGCTCACTCTTATCCTGCAACCTAGAAACTCTCAAAGCCAATTAGCTAATTGCCTCCATTGGGATTACCTGACTACCACTCCACGATGAATGTAGACATTGATGTAATGGGAACCCGTGCTACCATTAGACTCCCAATAAGTTTTTGGATTTTTGTCAGTCAGTTTATTGGCTCTATGTGGATTAGAAGAAACTTCTATCCTCTCCCAACATTTGTCTTCCTTCACCTCTACATTAGAACCTAGGGAGCGAGGGAGAAATTAGAATTACTCTCTTTACAGCAGATCTGTGCATGAATCTTTCAATTTTTAGGTTCCAAAGGGTGCAAATCATTTACCTTGGCAAAGGTTGCGCAAAAAAACATCAAAAAAGGGGATATTAATAGGCTGGTGGCTTCGTCTATGTTCCTCTATCTGTCCTAGAACCATCTGTATAAGCAAAGTAGATAGCAGAATATATTCATTAATAAAGCTTAAGATTTAGTTAAAGAAAAAAATTATTCTTAAATCTACTGATTCTATAATGCAAGCTATTCAACTGAACAGAACTTACTAAGCTTCTCTGAACTACCACCCTCTGTATATAGCACTGAATCATATTCACATACACACACACTCACACAAGGATCAGAAAGTTGTTTATTTCTATATAAGAACAGAGAACAGAATCTCATAATCTTAAAAATGATGTTTTTGACCAAATTTAGCTTTTGACTGTTTGCTCAGCTTTTATTACAGATTATCTGACCAGTCTGTTGATACTCATAATCTATCTGTTCCTAGGCCAACTACCTAAATACACACACAGGACAGGTCAAAGTTACCTGAATGCAACCAGCCAGGATACTGGTTGTCATCTTCTTATAAAGGCTAGCATATTTCTCACAGTCAGTCACAAGGTCCCGCAACTCTGTCACCAATAACAGGTTGGAGTTGTGCTTGTCCATAGCTTTGGTCAGAGCTTCCTTTGTGCCTACACGACACATCACAACTGCACAATCTTTGTTGGTGGTAGCTAAACGATGCAGGAAACGGATGAATTCCTGCACAACCTGTTGATAGAAAGATAATAAAATCTCAGCAAGGAAGTGTATAGAAAAACCATTTTGGACAAATCAGTTCCCCTTTCAATCTGTATTTCCTTTTGACCCTCATCACTAGCCATATCTTCCAGGGGATTACAACCCTTCTTCAATGTCTCTGATCAAACCATGCATCAGGGGTATGAGACCTATTTCAGCTCAATGGACAATCTGACTCTTTTCAAACGTTGTAGAACACAAGACATCAATGAACGTAGTGTGCACTCTCTACATTTTTTTCTCTTGCCACTTATAAAGAAAAAAATTCCAGGCATACACTCTATTTACCCACAAGAACTTAACATTTAAGTAACATCTTAGAACAGTGGTGGCTAACCCTTTTCGGCTCCCAGCACCCAGAAGGCAATGCGTGCTCCCCTTGCGCATGCGTGAGCGATCCCCCTGCATGTGCCACGCAACTGTGCATGTGTGCGAGAACCCCTATGTGCCCCGTGTGTCTGCGCATGCACAGGTGTCTCCTGGCCCCCTGTGCATGCGTGCCAGATACCCGACAACTGCTGGGTAGGCGGCATGCGCGCATCCGCAGTGGGACTCTTTCAGGCGACCTCTCGCGTGCTGGCAGAAGTGGCTCTGCATGCCACTTCCGGCATGCGTGCCATAGGTTTGCCATCACGGTCTTAGAACCTACTCAAAGGCATAGGGAGGAATTCTTGCCTGTAATCAACTGCTAATTAAAAATATTTTTTAGTTTTTCCTAAAGGTATCAAATTTGAGCATTCTGAAAGTGTTTCAGTAAAAACTGGAAAGAGATTACTGTTGGAAAAGTAATCAAATTTTCAAATGAAGATGATGCCTATTGATGAATCTCATGGGAAACCTCTATCACTCTATCTAGACTGATAAGAACTTAGCTATGCTTGTTTTATGTGCAAATATACCTATAGGTAGTCTTTAACTTACAATAGTTCATTTAGTGACTGTTCAAAGTTACAATGGCCCTGAAAAAAGTGATTTATGACATTTCAGACTTATGACCATTGCAACATCATGTGATCAAAATTCAGGTGTTTGGCAACTGACTCGTATTTATGATGGTTGCTGTTGTCATGGGATCATGTGACCACCTTTGGCCACTTTTTGACAAGCAAAGTCAATGGGGAAGGCAGACTCACTTCACAACCATGTTACTCATTTAACCACTGCAGTGATTCACTTAACAACTCTGGCAAGAAAGGTCGTAAAAATGGGGTACCGTAAGACTCACTTAATAAATGTCTCACTTAGCAACAGAAATTATGGGCTCAATTGTGTTTGCAAGTCAAGGACTGCTTGCATATGCTTTTGACTTCCTGACCCAATTCTATCCAATTTTCAATCCAAATTTCATTTATATTTGTATATATGTATATATTTGCCAGCAGGGATGAAAAACGCTTTTTGCCAACTACAACTGGTTGAATTAAGAATCTGCAATTTGGTCAACATCCTCACTGTTTTTCATACCTTCTTCAAATGCCTCTCATTAATCTCCTTTTCAATTTATGTTGCAATTAATCCCTTACCTCCCGTTCGTTATTGTGGGTACTCATTGAGGACAGGCAAGGCTCAATGCACTCATGCCAGGGCAATGCATCCTCTTGGGAAATATCCAAAAACTTATTCAAAATCCTGCAAAGAGAAGATACTTCTTATAAATGCAGAATTCAGTTTAAGAACAACAGCAGTCTTGAGTTCAGTGTCTTAAACTGACTGCCTGGAGTATTTTAATAACTATATGTAAAATATACAATAAATATCAGGTTTTTGTTGCATATATATTTCATTATTAACACTCTTGAAAAAAAAAACCTATTCTTTTTCTAATCAATTTAAAATGCTCCAGTACCATTTGGGATGAATCACATTTTCTACAGGCCTAACTCTAGCAACAAACATTTTCTGTATTGTCTAATGCCAAATATTCATTTTTATGATTTTGATCACCAAGCTGTTTCTGTGTTTCATTCTTTCACATAGAGTCCAAAACACTACAAGCACTTCATCCACCTCAGTGCCATTTTAGGATTGCAATTCCCGGAATTCTAAGCCTCTATGATAGTGATAGTTTCTATAAAGTGCAGTATCCCAAAATTTATAACAATAAATTATTCCCATTTCAAACAATTTCCTGCAATGTTCTGTTTCCTAAGCTTATGGTATACACCAGCCTCAAGTCATTTTTTTGTACAGACTGACTTGTGATGATGCAGGTCAGAAAGCTACATTATTTACAGATAAATTACCTACTTCAGAGCTTGTGCGCTAACCTATTCCAGAAGAATGAGGGGCCCCACCTTAAGAAACCACCGCTCAAACCACCCCACTTTCTTTGAATCCAAATACTCTTCTAAAAGTATCTTCCACATTCCATGATGGTAGAATACATCCTCATTCTACCTCAGCATGGCCATCTGGGCAGTCTTTTCAGCTCCCAACTGTTCCAGGGTTTTCAAGAGTAGCAAGAAATGCTCATGATCTGGCAAAACATTTGTTCCATTTCTCTCAGGGTAAACAGCCTCATCACAGAGGCAGTGTTCCAATGCTAGTACTACATCTTTTGAAAAGCTGGTTTCATGCAGATTTTTCAGCAGGGTTGGTACATCCATATCTTTGAACTCAAAGGAAGCTTCAGATTCTATATAGAAAAGGGGAGGGAAGGAGAAGATCACTCTATGTCAAAATAAAATTTTCTGAAATAGGCTATGGAGTGAGGGGGAGGGGGAAACCAGATGCTAATCATGTCCCAATAAATAGCCACAAGGGCAGGGCCCCTTCTCGAGGAAAAGATCCCTGGAAGCAGCATGGGGATAGTTAACCTCTGGCCTTCCAAGATCCAACATACAGCAAGTGAAAACAAGGGCCTTGGTGGCTCAGGCTGTTAAATGCCTGCATTTAAATTCCAGCTGCCTACAATTACTGTAGGCTCGAATCCCACCAGGCTCAAGGTTGACTCAGCCTTCCATCCTCTCGGGGTAGGTAAATTGAGGACCCAAGATTGTTGGGGGCAATAAGCTGACTTTGTAAAAATGCCGCTTAGTAATAAGCAGGCATATACAATGGAATGAAGGCTATTGCTGAGCACACTGGGTTGTATCCCAAAAATTGTAAGCCGCCCTGAGTCTTTGGAGAAGGGCGGCATATAAATGTAATTTTTTAAAGAAAAACCATCTCCTGTGATTTGCTATTAAAAGGAAGCCTATAGATAACCAGAAAGACATAGTGATATCGAAGAATAAGAAAATGATTGCATGCTTGGGCAATCCCTTTCCAACATAATGGAGAGGTAAGGCCTTATTAGATCTTCAAAACAGGGCACTCCATGGAAATAAAGCAAACCATTACACCCTTACAAAGAAAAATGCCAAAAGGATAAAAAAAGCAACTGGAAACTTAAAAGCAATCTGTACCTGCATTCTCCTGGCTCAATGGCAATTTATGCTCAGCCAAACGATTGAGCACTATTCGAGCCAGCGTCTCATTGGAGCTCTGGCCTGTTTGGCAACAACCCTGCAAGACCGAACGGAGGTCACAGCTTCCCAACTGTTCTGCCAGGCCCTTGTGATTGTTGATCAGCATGTTTAATACCAACAGCCCATTCTGCACTGCTGATGAGGCTCTGAGGAAAAGAGGAATTGGCATAAGCAACAGAGGCAATGCTGGAGGATGTGGAAGGAAAAATTATTGGAATACATAATATTCCAACACTAAGCAGTTAATAATCCTATTCAGTTCCAAGAAATTATTACATGTTTTGAAATAACAGTAATACTATTAATAAGTCTGTCAGATTGCCTCCAATCTCTAGGTACAAGGCAGAAAGCATATCAAAATGAGACACCAACCAAATTCTACAAAAGAAAAGAAATGAATTCTCAACATTCTCTCCTTATCCTTGTTTAATGTTAATTCTTTGAACATAGTTATGTTCCTTCAGTTATTTGGTCAGGATTTCATTTTCATCTTACCCAGGTGTAGCCAACATCTTCTCAATAGCAATACAAATTACACAGAGTAAATTATCAGATTCTTTGCTGGAAGCAGAACCAATGCTGGCAAAAATTTCCCGCATCATTTGAGCATCTGAATGATTCAGAGGGTACGATTTCCCACTGGTACCGATCAGCTCACAATTCCCAGCACCCACCAATACTTTCAATGCCTAGAAAAACCAAAAACAGAAAATGAAGATCAGAAATAAGTAACTGATTCCCCTTATCCCAATATTTCATTAGTACCACTTTATACTTTAGCTGTTTGAAATCTTGTTCAACTTGGACTTTTGAGGACATAGTGAACTGAAGACATTCCTGAAAAAGTAAGGACATTACAGCTGAAATTGCTGGCTTGATGCTGAATCCGGCCCATGAAATCTCTCAGGACAAAGAAGAGATTGTGAGATCACCCAGAGATATTCTAGACAGTAGCTCCTCATAGGTGGCAGGACCAGACATCGTTGTGCTTGTGAGTTGAATGGTGAGAAATCAGGGATTCCATCAAAGCTAATAATGTAGCCTTTAAGGAAACATGGTTCAGCTGATCCTCATTTCTTAATCACTGAGTCAATTTTCTTCAATCTTTCAGAAAAGAAGTTTTAAGTTTAACAACTTACTTTTTTTTAATTGACACTAAAAGGGAGACTAGAATATTGATTTTATAAACTGATTAAAGATCCATATTCATTCATTCATTCAATTTATATATCTGTCCATCTTATTAAAAGCTACTATGGGCAGCAGATGCATTTAATAATATTCTGAAATCAAATATAAGAATCCTTCCCATGGAAAATAATCCATGTTCTTACATCCAGAAGAAAAACAACATGATAAAGTGGGATTTTGAAGATTGGAGACTAGAGAGCACCAGAAAGAATTAAGTATTATAATTAAAGGAAAAGAATAAACTATTTACAAAGTCTACATTACTATTACTAGTAATTTCTCATCACTCCTTATCCATCCCCTCCTACTTGTGACTGTATGACTGTAAATTTGTCGCTTGTATCCTTACGATTTATATTGACTGTTTCCTAGTATGATTTGATTGCTTATTGTATCCTATGACTATTATTAAGTGTTGTACCTTATTATTCTTGACTCTTGATGAATGCATCTTTTCTTTTATGTATACTGAGAGCATTTGCACCAAGACAAATTCCTTGTGTGTCCAATCACACTTGGCCAATAAAGAATTCTATTCTATTCTATTTCTATTTCTATTTCTATTTCTATTCTATTCTCTACTCTAATGAGGGGTCCTCAGTGTTCTCTGAGCTTGGTAGTTTTCTTGCAGACATTTCATTACTCAAATTAGGTAGTATCATCACTGCTGCAAGAAAACTACCAAGGTCAGAGAGCACCAAGGACCCCTCACAAATGAGCTACAAATATTCTCTTTTATTGGTATCAATCTGATAATGCAGAATGGAGCAAAATCTTTTATCAAGGAGAGATATTCGTTAACAATGGACACACAAGGATGGAATTCAGGTGGGTTTATTAGATCAAGCATAGACAGACAGGTATTTCTGGTAACCCTTAACAGACTTTTGCTGATTAAGATAGATAATGAGGTTTTAAAGATTTGTTTCAGAGAATGAGGCAAGGTATGGGATGGAAGAGATTGTTGTATTTTAAGAGATAGTGGGCGACAAGTTGCTAAAGTCATTGCTGAGACAATGAAGGAATTGACTTTTTCTTTTTTCTTCATACTTTTTTAAATTATACTTTGCATTAATTTCATCTGCACAATGTAATTTTTAATAAAATTATAAAAGAATTCTTTTTCAACCTTATAAAACAATAGCTTCTCATTATTCAAGCATACTAACTTCTTTCATTTTTTTATTTCATATTTAAGGTTGAATTCTCCACTATGTTGGAAAGGGTATGCTTCATTTTCTTATTCTTTTATATCACTGTCCATTTCTGGTTATCCATAGCCTTCCTTTTCATAGTGAATTATTGGTTTTGCTTGTTATTTTTAGGCCCATGGAAGGTCTGAAATTAATTTACTCCTATGTTGCTACAAGGGATTTTCTCCTCATGCTGGAGAAGATATTTGACACACTTCTGTGTCCCAGTAATCATTAATACATAAGACTGAAAACTGATTCAAACAATTGAATTTCATGTTGAGAGTTACATTTATGTGGGATTAAGACATATTATCATATTATTTATAGAACGTTATATAAAAAATGATAAATGTTAATTTTTCTGAGAAACATTCTTAACATAGTTCTAATTTCTGTGCATATTTATTTGCTCTGGTACTTTAATGTATTAACTATTGCTTGATATATACCTTTTTTCTATTAAGAGTTAATGGAAAATTCTTCTAAAACAAATAGAGACGAACATACATCAAATTCCCATCTTCTATTTCTGTCATTTATATATTTGACTTACTGCCAAGCCAGCCTGCAGTATCAATGCTGAAGTGGAATATTCCTGCATGCAGCCCAGCACAGCACGCACTCCGCCTTCCGTGGCAAAAAGGATTCGCCAGTCGTACTTTGCCATTAATACATAAAGCAGTCTTAATGCTGTCACCATCAACAATTTCTCCTTCAGCTGGTTGCTGAGCAGCTCCACCAGCATCTTCACCATCTTCTCTCTGAGGAGCACAAAAAAGCTTTTAAAATCTATAGTTGTGACTTTATAAATGGCTGAGCAAATAAAGTCCCAGGTGCTACCTCTAGTTTTTCCCAAGGAAAATAAAAAGGCTACTAGAAAACCAGATAAAAATCAAACCAGGAAAGCTGGAGTGGAGCTCCATAAACAGAAGGCCGCTACAAACTCAGAAAACTGTGTACAAAGGTATATTTCTGTGAAAGAGACAGAAATATATAATTATATATACAACTATCAAGGAATGATTCCAGACTTAACAACTGTTGATAAGAAAGACAAAAAGATATGGATAGTGGAAGTGGATGTACCCGGAGACAACAGAATAAAAAGAACTGGAGAAAACCACAAACTACGAAGACCCACAAACAGAATGACTGTGTTAAAAGAAAGCAAAGTTAATACCATGGAAGTACAGATAATTTAACTAAAGACACTTTATGTCTTTTGTTAAATTATCTGTACTTCCATGGTATTAACTGATAATCCATGGTAATTAATGAAATACAGGCCTACTCTAACTATTGCATATTGAAGGAAGAAAACTGACCTGATTGAGGGTCCACTTTCTACTTTAATAATTTGTCTTTCTTGACCAGGTTCATCTTCTAAGATCTTGATTATGAATCTGAGTCCAGCCACCTGTAGTGCAACCTCAGAACTAGACTTCTGTATTGTGTCTACAATATCTGCAAGCTTTTCCAAAGAGTTCCTCTTTCCTGACACCTTCCCACTGAAGAAAGCTGATCAATAATAAAGGACAGATCAGTAAAATAGTCTCTTAATAACTACCCAATTACAAAAATTTTGTTAAACTTTTGTTCTTAATTTCCCACAACAGTTTCTAATTTTTTCAACTCCATTCCCCCCTACTTTCCTACAATTATTTGACTTAAATGAGCTTAAATACATATCTTTTTGGTATTTACCTTTAGCTTTTTCATCTGGTATGTCTGGAAAGTAAAGTCCTTCCACGTGAAGAAGTTTATTAATCAACTGTGTGTCAGTCTTCTCTGTTGTAGACAGCACTGGAGAAGACATTTCAGCAGAAAGGGATTCCTTTGGTTTTTGAAAGCCATGGCTTCAGAAAAGCCACTATCTTTTGCAGAGGTCATGTCTACACTTTGACAATCTTGTTCTGAACTTCCCTTGCTGAGGGTGTATTTGAGATAGATGTGGGAATTCTGGAGGTCATTTTGGGTGCAGCCTTGACAGTACTTGCTCAAGAGTGGCAGGAGTTTCCGAGCCAATTCTACTGATATTGACAGCTGAATCAGGCCCTCTTCATCTAGTTCCGACAGCTTAAAATACAAAAGACAATTCAGTAATCAGAAGTCTGTATACATACTAGGATTAGGGTTATATATATATTAGGGAAGGAAAGAGCATATTTTGAACAGTTGGAGGCTGTATTTAAGCTTCTTGACCCTACGTAGAATCATGGGATCCAATGTATAAGAATCACTGGAAAGAATATGGAAAAATCTTTTCAGACAGTTTTTAACATTAATTAAAATGGTAGTGGTAGGACATGGTAGTGATAACAAGGTAAAAACATTACCATTCTTACACTTAAGCCCAACCCCTTGTAAAATAGTGCATCCTGATTCTTAGTCTGCAAAACCGTATCATGGGAATGTGGTCAGTCTGATTCTAACTTTCAGCAGTACAATTCTAAATGATATGGGGAAGGGGGAACATGTTTATGTTTATGTCTTTATTAGGAAAAGAACACAGGAGTTACTCTTCCTGGCTACCAGTTCACATTTCTTAATTCCTAAGAAACAGGAATGGTTGGAGGTGCCATTGCATTTTTCCTAATCAGATAGCAATAGCACTTAGACTTATATACTGCTTCACAGTGCTTTACAGCCATTCTTTAGTGGTTCATAGAGTCAGCATATTGCCCCCAACAATCTGGGCCCTCATTTTACTGACTTCAGAAGAATGGAAGGCTGACTCACCCTTGAGCCACTCAGAATCAAACTCCTGGAGTGAGCAGTGGGTTAGCCTGTAGTGCAGTACTGCATTCTAACCACTGCGCCACCATGGTTTCGTCTTCTGTTCTCTTCCTCCAAAGTTAAATTTGTTCCATTTACCTGTTCCTCATGATTCCTTTGGATGAACTGAACAATTTCCTGTTGTTCATGTTGTTCTAGCTTTTTAATGAAAAAAAGTAGCTCCCACCATTCAGCCCGGTTCAACATTCCAGAATTCTCATATAGCTGATCCACTAAGTATGGCAGGCAGTAAAGTCCTCCAAGAGGTTTGCAGTAAAAGGTCTGAGTAGCTGCAGAGAGAGAGAGAGACAGAAAGCAAAAACAAACTTGGAACTCAAAGACTTGACTGTCATTTGCCTATAGCTTGAGAAAGCAGGATAACATTTGGAATAGTTCCTGCAGAGAGGAGAGGTGGTATCTACTATTCTCCCTTCTCCTTTCCAGTCCCCAATACCAGCAATTTCCATCACTCATCAGAGCAAATTTGGAGGGAGCATCAGGGAAGAAGGAATGAAGATTTCCAACTAATTTGTTAGCAGGATTCTTCCTCAAGAACTTCTCATTTGTAGACACTCTAGAATTCTACAGAAAAAAATATGCTCAGTCCTGATATTTGTTAAATTATTTAGTGCCAATCTTACCAAAGGGCTACAGACTCCTGTAAGCAAACAATTATTCAGTTGCGGAAGAATGTAAATTTTTCAACTAAAAATGCAAACCCCCTTCTACACAAGCCAGCTGGGTGACTTTGGGTCAGTTGCTCTCTTTCAGCCCTCTCTCAATCACAGGGTTGCTATTGTGAGGAAAGTAGGAGAAAGGTGTGGTTGGATCACCTTACAGGAGAGATGGGCAACATAAAATAAAAAATAAATACGTTCACCACCTTGTGTTATTTGTTAAAAGAATAAAGATGGGATAAAAATGAAATAATAAAATAAATAATAAAACAAAATAAAATAAAATAAAACAAAAAATAAATCCATCTCTAATACAACTCAGAGAAAATAATATAGTGAAAAATGCAAGGCACAAAATAGCTGCTACTATTCAACTTTCAGTAATTGACCATATTTCATTTCTTCAGATGACAATGGATAAGGCTGCAGACCTAAGATTATTTATTTATTTTTATTTTTTATTTATTTAATTGGACTTGTATGCCGCTCGCTCTCCGCAAGGACTCGGGGCAGCTCACAGTTAAAACACAGCAATAAATATTTTAAAAAGAATTAAACCTAACAAGCCCAATCACTAAAAGATTAAAATAAATTAACCCCCACCGGAGGTCAGTCCAGCCCAGCCTGTTCAAACAACCAGGTCTTCAGATCACGGTGGAAAGAGCGAAGATTAGGAGCCAAACGGAGCTCCAAAGGGAGTTGATTCCACAAGGCAGGGGCCACAACAGAGTAGGCCTTTCCCCGGGGCACCCCCAGCTGACATTGTCTAGCCAACAACACCCCGAGGAGTCACCGTCTGTGTGCACACACAGGGCGATCGGTATTTGATATTGGCAGGAGACGCTCCCACAAGTACCCTGGACCCAAATCGTAAAGGACTTTGAATGTTAATACCAACACCTTATCTATAAAATAGATAATCTAGATCAGTGGTTCTTAACCTGGGCGATATCGCCCCCCAAGGGGTGATTTTGTTTTTCAGGGGGGGCGATGGAACAAAAAGGTGCAACGTGGGGGCAAAGGAATGGAAGGGGGGCAATATGAGGGCGATGGAGCGAGATATATTGGGGGAGGGAGAGAGAGAGAGATCTATATTGGTAGATAGGTAGGTAGGTAGACAAAAAGACAGACAGGTAGGTAGACAGACAGGAAGGCAGGCAAGCAAACAGACAGAACTTTTGGATGGATGGATGGATGGATGGATGGATGGATGATGGACGGACAGATGGACAGACAAAATATGAGAGCAGCACTTTGGGAAAGCGGTGGTGGAAGCTTTTCCCAACATGCTGCCACATTTGAGGCGCCAGTTCAGGTGCGGTACAACAGTCAATGGGGTGAGCCTGCAGGGCTGGCGCCTCGAACACCCCCTGCCACCTCTTAGCATCCCCAAGGGGGCCGGCAGAGGGGCACTAAGAGGCAACGGGGGCATTCAAAGTGCCAGCCAGCCCTGCAGGTTTTTTTTAAATTATTTATATGCCGCCCTTCTCCGAAGACTCAGGGCGGCTTAAAATTTTTGGGATACAATCCAATGTGCTGAGCAATAGCCTTCATTCCATTGTATATGCCTGCTTATTACTAAGCGGCATTTTTACAAAGTCAGCTTATTGCCCCCAACAATCTTGGGTCCTCAATTTACCTACCCGAGAGGATGGAAGGCTGAGTCAACCTTGAGCCTGGTGGGATTCGAGCCTACAGTAATTGTAGGCAGCTGGAACTTAAATGCAGGCATTTAACAGCCTGCACCACCAAGGCTTCCTATTGACTAGCACTGCTCCAGAGACATTGCCTCCAATGCGGAAGCAGTGGCACGTTATGTGCCGCCGCGGTCGCGTTCGACGCACTCCCCGCCTCTCTTAGCCCTCTGCTGGCCCCTTGGGGATGCTAAGAGGTGGCAGGGGGTGGTTATGTTGGGGAGGGGCGATGACAACTTCCTCAATGGCTCAAGGGGGCGATTCTTTCAAAAAGGTTAAGCACCACTGATCTAGATTATCTATTTTATACTTCATAATAAGTATCATCTTCGATTTTAATCCTAATAAGCTATAATCTAACCTAAAGTGTAATATTAGCCAAGTAAACTTTTTTCTCTCTGTAAACACATCTAACTTTTATTATCTCACTAGTTGAAAAGAAGCAACAACAATGAATTCACAGCATGCAATAATTTAAACTAAAATTACACATAATTTAGTTTGTAAGCACCTCTAAACTCACCTGTGGGTAGTTTCAGATTCTCTGTTAAACTAGATACTTTTTCTTGTGCAGCATCCTCTTCATTTTGCTCCCGAGAGCCAATAATTTCTATCATGTGCCAGTGTACCCAGTAAGTCTGGCCAGTAGACTGCCACAAAACCTGTGAAATAATGAACTTCATAGTTAAAGCCATCTGTTCCCTCAAATTCTCCATGCCATAAAATAGAAGCTCTGAAATAAATAAGAACACTGCCCAGCTTGTATGGGACAGAAGTACTTACAATTTCATTTATGTTAATGATCAAAATAAACTGAATCACTTTTTAATATCACTAAGTGATATAGTTTGGTCTGGTGATTAAGGCATCAGGCTAGAAAGCCAGAGACCGTGAGTTAGTCCTGCCTTAGCCATGAGAGCCAGGTGGGTGTCTTTGGATCAGTCACTCTCTCCCAGCCCAAACCACCTCATAGGGTTGTTGTTGTGGGTGGGGAGATAGGAGGAAGAAGTGTTGGACAAGTTTGTTGCCTTGAGTTACAGTATTTGTAAAAATCATAAAGGCATAATACACACAGATAAATAAATAAAAACCAGTACTGCAATATTTAAAGGGAACCAACTTTAAGAAAGGTAGATTAGGCTGCACATCATCTTATTTCCACCACAACAGGTTTTTGGAGGGTTTTTTTTAAATTAAGGGCATATTGTCTCCTAGCAGCAATCAAGCAATTGAGTTTTAACTCTATATGATAGTAGTCACATAACAGCATTGTATTTTTAGAACAGCACTAAGAAAGCATAAAATCAGTTTCTCCCTAGCAAATTGGTATTCTACAAATAGCAATCACTCCCTCGTCTGATCAACTCATCAGATGAATTGCCCACAGCATTATAGGCTGACCAGCAGTTTATCTTTACTACTTCTAAAATCTGGAGCATTTCTTCCTGCAGCACATTCTTAAGGATAAGAGCATCATTAAATAAAGTACATTATATTCATCTTTCTTGAGAAGACACATTGCCCATGTTAAGCTCATAAATGTCACAATGCATCATTATACAGTTTGTTTCATTTCAAATGCATTCCTGTACAATTCATTCAGTACCCAGTGCGTATTGCTGTTTAATTATTTCCAAATCATCATAATCCCAGTGGATATTATTTTGTCAAGACTTTTTATCAGTAATTGCTTTTCAATTCTTGTAACCTCAGTGGTGATACTTACCCTTCTAGATATCAGCCTCTTTTCCAATTGCTTCATTATCTGTAGCTCTAGCCTCATTATTAGTAGTTCTAATAAACATTTTTACTTTACTTCATCTAATATTGAATGATTTACTTTTCTTGCAGTCTAAAGTATTACAAAATTTTCTTTGGTACATTTCAAAAGCACCATGGTGGCGCAGTAGTTAGAATGCAGTATTGCGGGCTAATTTTACCAGAGTCTGGAGTTCAATCCTCACTGGTTTAAGATTGACTCAGTCTTGCATCCTTCTGATGGTGATAAAATGAAAGCCCAGAATGCTAGAGGCAATATGCTGACATTTGTAAACTGAGAGTGCTGTAAAGCACTATGGAGTAGTATATAAACCTCAGTGCTAATGCTATCCATTTTTCTTCATTGAACAGTTTTTGATGATTCAGCTTTCTCAATCTCATGTATGTAATAAAAGTCACCTAGCTCATGGCAGCATATGGGTTAAAAATTGTACCCAACACATTAAAACAAATAACAATAACCAAAGTTTCAGGCAACTTTAACATGCTTTCACTTAGGGATGCATTCCTAAATCAGAACCTGGAGGGGAAAAGCCAGGTCTTCAAGTCCTGTTTAAAAAAAAGCAGCAGAGCCAGGGCAACTTCAATCTCCAGGGAGATACTATTCCAGGGGGTAAGCAGTGCAACAGAGAAGGCATCTCCTAGGTCCTATCAGATGACATGGCTTTAAAGATGGGAGTTGATCATGCCTACTCTTCTCAATCTTATTGGACAGGAAGAGACAATGAGAGACAAGTACAGCGGCAAATAGCCTGGCCCCTATGCCATGAAGGGCTTTATAAACAACAAGCATTGGTTGAATTGCAGCTGGCTGCTCCTGTAATAATAAAAAGGGGTGTGTTTTTTATTTTTATACCAAACAGTATTACAAAACCAAACTACCCAGACACTGGAGGAATTCAAGGAAAGCTCTACCCCTCAACCTACCTGCACAGGAGGCATTCCACTATTGCTCTGACGAAATTCACCCTCATCCCCAGCATCAATCTCCTCGTATTCTTCCAACATCCGCACAGTCATTCCTGGCTTGAGACTCTCCTGCACATACTCAACATAGCTGCTGCGACTGGAAAAATCTGACAGAGTCATAAATGGTAGGCTCTCCTTTTTTCTTGGTGAAGGTTTGGAAGTTACTAAAGGCACCTGAACAGCAGTACAAGTGGAACCCTTGGGCTGGAAGATGGATCGAATAATTCGAGGCTGGGCATTTGTCAGAGACAGAAGTTCCCTTTCTTGGCTGCGATCCCAGCCCATGACCCGGACTAGCTCTGAAATCAGGTTAGCCATGGCCATGCTGAAATCAAATTCTCGCTGTGCCCGGCTTTTTTCCCCGAAGGTTGAACTGGGTGCTGAAGAGTCCTGATGATCCCCTCCTAGCTCCGTGGTACTGTTTAACTTGTCCATGAGGGAAGTGACACACAGGTAACGTTTCACTAGAGAAAACAGCAGCTTCCCTGGAATCTGAAATAAATACAGCTTATCATAACAATAACTAAAAAAAATACGTTTTACAATTCTATCCCAGTAAGCAATACAGTTGGATTCTAAGAAAGGCTTAGGTCAGGGGTGTCAAATTCACAATGACACATTGTCGTCACGTTTCGTATCGCAATTTTTCCCCCTTCGCTAAACCAGGGGTGGGCATGGCCAGCATATGATGCATCCAGCCCTCGAGTTTGACACCCCTGGCTTAAGTAATGGAATTACCTCCAAATATTGTGAATCATTTCCATCAACCCTAGACAGATTGTCAAATTCCACGTGAAATTATACAGGTAGTCCTTGTTTAACATCCATTTGTTTAGCCACCATTCAAAGCTATAAAGGTATTGAACGAGGAGAACTTACAACAGGTCCTAATAGCTGCGATTGTAATCCAGGCACTTGGTAACCAGCTCAAAATTACATTGTTGCAACATCCCGCAGTCAAGTGATCACCGTTTGGAACATTCGCTGCTACCTTCCAACAAGCAAAGTCAATGAGGAAGCCAACAGGTGGTCACAAGTGGTGATTACATAACTATAGGATGCTGCGACTGCCTGTTATTCACCTAACAGCAACTGGGGCTACTGAAACTGCTGCCATAAATTGGTACAGACACATGACATTACATTTTATAACTGCATTGCTTAGCAACGGAGTTTACAGTCCCAATTACATTAATAAACAAGAATTATCTGTACTATAAAACATCTGGATAGCATCAAATCCCAGGTTCATTACATATCACATATCAGTTTCCAGTAAGTGAATAGTGACCATCACATTTTTATATATTTATATATTTACTTGGAAGGGGGGATTATATGGCCAACCCCATGAATGCTGCATGGCTACCAACAGTCAACCAAATCAATACAATAAACCTATATAAATCAATCAAATAAAAAATCTGAGTTAAAAATCAAAGTACAATAATTAAGACACCACATAACAAATCACCCACACCAACCACATCCATACAGCTTGGCACCCAGGGAAAATTCAGGCCATTTCAGCTAAGGGCCTGTTCCATAGGGCAGGTGCAATTCCTTAGTCCCACAAGATAGCACTGTTCAAAAGAGAGGACCTGTCAGGTGGGCAGAGACTCTCAGAGAAAGGCAGCCCCACAAATGCATGCGCCATGCAGGACTTTAAAGGCAATCACCACCTTGAATTGCACATAGAAGCATCCTGAGAGCCAATGCTGCATCTAAAATAATGCAGGCAAACCCTATGCACGCAAAACTGTCTAGGCCGCTGAATGTTTTTCAAGAACAGCCCCATGTAAAACATTTGCAGTAATCCAGTCGACAAATGAAAAAGACATGAGGGATAATGAGTAGGATTTCTGGTACAAGAATAGGTACAATTGGTCATCATCTTATGAATGTGATTTCCCCTAACTCTGATTTTAGACTACCCTTCTGTCATGAGATATTCATATATAGCCTTATATTTTGCAAACACCTCTTTAAAAAGAAATCTTGATACCCATATCAATGCCAACCCAAAGGCTGGTACCTGAGGGAGATGAATCCCTTCAAAGGACATACAGTGCTCTTCAGAGGATGTAGTCTCAGCAAAAAGCTCCAACAGAGTATAACGACTGTCAAAATCCATGTGCTGTTCAATGCCATCTTGCTGGCTCAGGGACAAAAGAACATAGGCTCGGCTTCCTGAAACCAAAATAGCCATGCTTAATGTGATCCTTCACTAAATTTTATTTCTCCAAGATTACCTATCTATTTGCATGCTGAAAATCTATTCAGCTTTAGACATGCAGTAGATTAAAATATTTGACATAGCAGAGAACTGAAGGTATGTCATAGATACAGATCATACAATTTACATGAAATTGGTAAGACTAATATTTATGGTAAACATCCTATTTTTCACAATATTTTAGCTAGCAATGATGACTAAGACAAATGGCATTGCAATCCTCTTAAAATCATGTCATAATACCACTTAATGCCACAGTACCATAATAGCATTTCAAATATATTAGTCTCATGCTTCAATATTTCAAATATACTAGTCTCATGTTTGCAAATTTGTTTTCTTAATTTCAAGAGCTCAGTTATTTCTTCATAGATGACATCAGAGATATCTAATACCCTAAGAGGAAACTAACTTGTTAAATGAACTGAAAAACTTAATAGCTCCAATGTCCTCTTCATAGTTAAAATAGCATGTCCAAAAGACACAATGTGCTGAGATTTGTAGATGGAATGGACTTTGTGCTTGAGGTAGGAAAAAAATGAATTTTTGATTTCAGCAGCCAGCCAATTATTCTAAGTTTATGCCGCATTTATTTGTTCAATTTAAAAAAAAAAAGACAGTCATTTTTGGGGCCGTATGAATGGGGCTGCAAAAATTCCCTACTCACTATAAGACTGTTGAAATGGTGCCATGATGACATGTGAAAAACAGCCGTCCATGAAAATGAAAAAGGATTTTTTCCCCCACCAATGAGAAACTGTTGCGTTCAAGTTCCAGCAGTTTAGATGAAAAACTATATTTGTAACTAATATTTTTGTATCACTGCTAAATAATCTGTTGTATCACTGTTTTGTATCACTGCTAAATAATCTGTTGCTCAAAAACATGTACTGTAATTGAATGGGTAAAGAGCCAATTTGGGAGCGGCCCTAGAATAGACACTGGATTCAAAAGGCCTTATTCGTGATTAACTTTTTCCATTAATTCCAACAATTTTATTCACATCTTGAGTAAGCATGGATTTGCTGGGTGACTTGGCCCAATCATTCTCTCTCAGCCCTAGGAAGAAGGCAATGGGAAATCTCTTATGAAATCTTGCCAAGAAAACTGTAGGGACATGCCCCAGCAGTTGCCAGGAATCAAGGCTGATTTGAAGACAGTGAAACAAAAAACACAAATGCTTACAGAGCAGATAGCAGCAAAGAACTCACTGGAGTTCTGCACCATTTCTTTGTTGTTATAAAAATTACTGAACCTGTTCATTAGCAGAGTGGAAAGATATGCCAAGTAGGAAAAGTTTTGATTTTCTCCAGGATACTATACCTTAATACATCTCTCAAATATGAGAAGACTCAAAAACAGTTTGAATTACTGCAAGAAAGCTCATACACTTCAATAGGCTAACTCACCTGCATCATGAGAAGCCAAAGCTCTCAGCATCTTGCCAGCACTACGACGAATTTGCTTCTCCTCATTACATAACATCTTCATAAGCAGGTCTAAAGCACCTGTTTCCTTAAAGACACCTGTCAATGAGCCAATGCTGGCATAAGCACTGAGCACATGGACAGTATTAAGGATGGAGGATTCTGGACCACTTGTCCTGGCCATCTGTCGATTAGCACGCTGTACCAGGCTCCTGACGTCAGCCTTCATTTCATGCAAGGAAGCTTCATCCACTGTGACATCAGATGGGAATGTACTAGGTGATTTCTCCTCCTTTACTCGCTGCCCCTCAGGCTTCCTCTTGCCCAACAGTGTGGGGCAATTAGCATAAACTTCTTCTGCTGACATCCACATAAGAATGTTATCCATTTTGTTCTCAGTTGAAGCAGCATGGGTGGTATTTTCTACATTGTCATCTAAACTCAGGATGCTCCAGCGAATCAGATATTCAGTACGTCCATCGTGTCCACGACGTTGGCGGATTAGCTCCTCAGCATAAGCTTGTAGTTTTGGCCCAAGATTTCCATTCCTCTTTTCACCCACCATGATGGAAAATATGTCTATGAAAAATGTGTAAGAAATTAAAAGTATAACTTGAAAAATACCAAGAAAACCAAGTAAAGAATTTTTAACATTCACTTGATATATTGAGAAGCATTCATTTGTTTCAAATGCATAAGTAACTTTGCTGCAAAACACATCAGAGGTATTCCTTCGGATTAAAAAGACATTACCTGTAAGATCTCTCAATTTTTTTCTCTTCTATAAACATTTTTCTTTAAACAAGCTAGTAAGTTCTTTTAATTTCTATCCTGGAACTCTAGAGTGACAAACCATTTTACATTCAATTATTTTTTAAAGAAATATTTGGCATAATTAGAGTAATAGCAACTGTTACCCTGAAAAATCTCATTGTTAACTTTCTTCTAAGAAAGTACACAATTGTATGAAGCCAATTGTTCCTCTTTCTGGCTCATTTAAATTTCATTTAATTTTGAATTAGAAAATACACAGCAACTTCAAAAGCTGAAAATATACTTAAGAACTCCAGTAAAATGGCACTGAGGAAGTTGTCTAAGAGGGGCACTTTTGCTTTTCCAATTTTGATGATTCAGTTTGTTTAACCTGCAATCTTCCCACTACCTTTTTTATTTTACTTTACTTCTGCTATCCCCGTTGAAGTCACAGACCCACCCAGATTACTAATTTTACTTTCACTGCCTAGTCTACTAAGGCAAATGGAATTCAGCAACAGTGATTTGGCATTTAAGAAAAGAACAAAGAAAAACCTTTAAAGACCCCTGCCTGGACCTACAGGAGGAACAATGAATAGTTGGAGTTTCTCATGATGTTTTGACTATTTTTTGTTTGTTTTACTTTGGCTTGATTTTAAAGCAGTGGTTTTTAAACTGGGCTAATTACTCCAAAGAGATAATTTGACTATATCCTGGGGATAATGGAGCAATTTGTGATTGTTTGATTGGGAGTCTAGGATACATTTTGAGACTACTGCTGCTGAGACACTTCTGTAAAACAGAGTCTGGTTTGTTTTTTGTATAGATAATGCCATTATTTAAGATGGGGGGAAAGGATGATTCGGTCAATTTAAAAATAATTGCTTTAGACAGTTAAATTGCAGATTATGTTTAATAGGCAAAATTGTGTCACAATTATGGTGGCTGAAGGGGAAAAAGTACACTACTATACTATTTGTTGAATGGTTCCAGCTGACAGAGAGGAATATTCAGCACTAAACTTAATGAAGTAGCACTTAATATGAAGGATAGATTAACATATAGGAAGAAATAAGGACTTCCACTAACAATGGAACACATGACTCAAATTTGTACTCCTTAAAGCTTGGGACAGCTGGTGGGTGTCTAGTCATAAGACTGAAAAGCAAATTCTACATGCACATTCATATCCCATACTTCTGTTTCCTCAGCTGAGTGCTTTGAACTTTGAACTTCAACAGAAAGGGGTCACTTAATCCCATAGATCAGATGGAATCAGGAATTTGGAATATCATGAAAATCATGGCCAACAAATTTAATAAATAAACAGAAAGAATAAAATAGTATCAAAAATTAAGAAATGAAATGTACAGAGATGGTTATAGTACAAAATATATTACAAAACACAAGGATGGCTACTCAACTGCTTTGGCATCTCATTAGTTCCTCAGGGATATCTATGACTAGCTCTATATCTGTGCTTGCTACGAAACTATGTGATTGGGCTTAATTTTGGGGGAGGAAAATAAGGGGGGGGAAATTGTGCCTCCGCCTACCAGCATCCATTGGTATTTATAAGGCTAGCATCCTGTCAGTGTGTGAAAGAGTTGAGAGCTCTTTGTAAACTGAAACAGTATTTGCTGTGTGAGAAAGAAAGACAGCAATGAGCCTGGGTGTGACTTAGCTCAGCTGTTCTGTAGTAAAGCTGCTTGCTGCCGGGAAACTAAAACTGAAACTCTCTCCTCTGTGTTTTGCATTTGGAACAGATTTCTTTTCAGGTGGGGAGGGGAGAAGAACTCCTTAGTATGAGAGGGTGTTAATAATAATATATGAAATACTAATGCTCCGTCATTTTGAAAAATCCTTTCTTAGTGAGCACCTAGAAGCCAAGAGGAACATAGGTGCCAAATTTCAAGTTTGTAGGCTTTACGGTTCTGGAGATTTTGTGATGATGTGTGAGTGGTATTTCGCTTTTACATATACAGATTAGGTACTCCATATTTTAAACTGCATTTATCTAAACTAGCTCAAATAAGCCAGACATTTAGTTTTCCAAAGAGACCCAATTAAGGAAAAGCAAAGATTCATATGAATAGTACAGCAAATGATGTAAGAAATATAATTTACAAACTCAAAACCTATAGGAAATAAACCCATCTCCTCTACTCTTAGCAGCCTGGGTTCAAGAAAGATTTTAGCACACCCAGTCAGTGAATGTCTGATACCAATATGAATGGAAAACCTTTCTGCCTCTATTCATCCTTTCATCTGGCAAGCGGAGCTGGATTATGGGGGGGAGGGGGAAACCTGTTAGCCGCAGCCATTGATACGCTGTCTTTACACAGTAGAGGCAATGCGAGGACGTAATATACGAAATAGATTCTGACTCATCAAATGAAGCAAGGAAATGTACGCCTGTATTTTAAAAAACAAAAACAAACTTTTGCTCCTTAGTTTTCAGTAGGAATTTTCATCACCCTCCCTTTTTGTTCCCGTATTCAGAGAAACCTCCCAGCCCGCGCCCGTTATCAAGAGGAAAACGAGCAATGCTTTAAGTTCCGTTTCACACACTCCTCCTTTCATGGGAAAAGGAAGGAGGAAGGGAGGGAGGGAGGAAAAGGGCGGGAAAAGCGGAAGACGGAAAGGAACCACTACCATCCTCGGCTGCACACAGCCAGGAGCTGTTTTGTGTGCCTAACCCTGAAGGTCGCCGAGCGGAGACCATCTTAGAAACAAGCAACGAGGGAGGAACGAAAGCCGGCAACGAAAGCGAGCCGGCCCTGGTACGACCCCTCCTCCCTGCTCCTTACCCGACTCTCGAGGGCAGCAACGCGCCTCTCCAAACTCAGTCTGCTCCTTCTGCCGGCCACTTCTACCGCTTCGCGAGTTCCGGGTGATTAGAACGCATGCGCAACACTCACCCCCCACCCCCGTGCACGCACGGTCCGACTCTTAGGCTCTCTTCCGTCGGCCGTTCTACGGATCCATGCGAGGGACATTTTGGGAGCGGTTTAGAAGTGGGGCGGGGGCTAGAACGTGGAAGGAAGTGGTGTTGATGAGTCACTTCGTCGTTACGAATCCTTCGCTCAGTCTGGGCTACTGTTGCTGAAAAGAAGCGCGCGCTGCTGTGCGCGGCCGTCCTCGCTGAAAAAGGCTATTGTGGTTGACAGTTTGCAGGAGCTGTTTTATTACTTACGCCATTATTGCAAGTAAACGCGATAGCGACATTTTTGGAACATTACATTGTAGTTAATAAAGTCAAAAAAATACGGAAACTTTGAACTACAGAATAACTATTGGAACATTACATTGTAGTTAATGAAGTCAAAACATATGGAAACTTTGAATTATATAATAACCAGTGATAGGTATAAACTGACAGATGGGAATGTTTACTTTACAGCACTTTCCTAAATTACGAAGAAAGTGGAAAATATAAAAGACAAGCGGTACAGTAGCAGTGTGCTGTTTCCTTTCTCTCCTATAATGAATTAGATGTGATTGTCAGGGCTCAACAGGAGAACCACAATGGTTATAAATAAGTGATATAAGGGAAATAAAAATAACTCTAGTTTTCTATATCCTTTAATCCTTGCTTTATGCTTCAACAGTCTTGGATATGCCAAAGTCATCATCATTTTATTTCGTCATTTCATTGTCTATCCACTGCAGGATGAAGGCCTCTTCCTCATGTTTCCAACCAATATAGTCCTGAGCTTTCTTTTGCCAATTGGTGCCGCAATATTTGCTGATGTTATCGAAAGTAATTAAGTTCCAAAGTAATTATTAATAAATACTGCTGTCAAGAATGCTTAAGTATCTATTTTCATCTGTTGTTATAATTAATTAGTGACTAATATCCAATGGCTAGAGAAATTTAAACTGGTGGGTGTTTGAGATAATATCTTTGTGGAGCACTGTGTTGAAAGATGTGTCCAACTTATGCAGGTTCAGACAGTAAAGACTGAATATTGGGATTCTTTCCTAGTAAACTACAGCAATGGCAAGTACACCAATTGATCTCCAAGCTTCACTGAAGTAGTGGGTAGCTTCTGCCTTTTAGGATTTGCTATCAACAGTAAAAGAACCAATTTTCAAGTAATGTAAGGCTAGGACTGATGGAATAACAATGAAAGCCTTGGAAAGAGCTGCACAAATCAAGACTTGTCCAGGTAACCGTTGTGTTGGACTTTACAGGATAATGACACTTGGAGAAGACTCTTGAAAACACATAGAAAGCCAAGAAAAGAAACAAATGGATAACAGAACAAATCAATTTTGAGTTCTCACTTAATCATGCTCAAGTTACCATATTTTGGATACATCACATGAAGACCTAGCTCCCTTGAAAAATCCACAATGTGAGAAAGTGGAAGGAAAGAAAAGAAGAGGACAACCGGCACCTATTGTGGTTGGCCTCAGTTACAGTGATAATGGATGCATCAGTGGTTGAAAGGAACTTAACATGGACCATCTTGATAGCACATAATTAAAAATTAAACAAATCCAGCCCTTACAATTAATAAACATGTGAATCTTAATTGTGGCTGATCCAAGTATACACAGATAACCAAACCATGCCTTAGAGATGCGTGAATGTGAACTAACAAAATCTCACATATCCTACTGTAAATAGAATCTAACTATACCAGCCAGATTGAATTGTCTTACTTTCACTAGAAATGACCAAATAATTAAATATGTCATCCGCCCAAAAAGAGGCAGTTTATAATATAAAACCCCACAAAGTATTCCAAACCAGTACATTTTTAGATAGATAGATTTTTTTAAAAGGCTTTTGTATGGTTACTACTTATATAGAATGGGAATTTCAGCTTACATGGCAAGCTGTTAATTACACACAGGATTTTTGTCCTCTTTTACATTTGGCCAACCTTTCGGCATTTACTGGAAATCCATTAATCAGGAAAAAAATTCCTGGGATTTTTCCCTATCCACAAATTCTCTAGCAAATGACTTGTGCCTGTCCCCCCCCACTCAAAAAAAAGAACTGGGGCGGAATGTGATTTTGCTTTACACTTCTCATTTGTATTATAGTTGTAAATATAGCAGATATGTATAGTTGTGATATAGTTATAGCAGGTGATGGTGTCTAGCCAATCATTTTAGCAAAAGCTTGGCAGAGTGGCCCTGATTAATGCATAGATGGGAACTCCAAGGAAGCCCCAAGTATAAAGGAGCAAGGAGCTAACCTTGAAGAAGGAATGCAAGAATAGCTAGATTAAAAGGGGGAAGGAAGAGACAGTAAAAAGGAACAAGATAAACCTGCTTTTCATTCTCTTTGGCATATATAAGACAGCGGGAAATTTTTACAAGATTTTCTAAATGCTGCTATATATTTTATACTACCGGTATTTCATTTCCAGTAATACTTGGGCAAATGGAGCAGGTGAACCAAATATAGAATAGTATTTGATATGCTGTATCTCTTATCAGAACAATTGAACTAAATATTGCCTGTTGCAGAATTTGGGTATAACAACTGTACATTCCTCCATAGGCATGTCTACTTTTAGGCAGCTATTGGCTATTACCCCTGTATTTTGTTTTTGGGACCCCAGCTTTTGTTCTTTGTACTTGGACTTCATGCAAAGAGACAGGCACTTATCTTACAGGAACAGTTATATTTGCCAAAATCTGCATGCAAGTAGGCAACAGACACATAGTGTCATCAAAATTGCAAGGGAGGGGGGTATTTGGTGTGGCTTCCCGCTAAATTTTTATTTTCAACCCATCCATCTATAAAAGCTGGACTCCAATTTTTGACTTCTTTTGTTACCTGTAAATGAAGTTAGTGGCCTTTAATTTGTCATTGCCAGCTTCTGTGGATTCGTCTGGTCTTCCATCAGGCACTGCTTGCTCATGAGGAACCCCCATGCCCCTTGCATTCCAAAACTGTCCCTTTCTATTCTCCCCACATCCTGGACAGGAGAAAAGAATATGAAGTGGAATGTATTCTACAAATGTTTTGAATATCTTATTCACTACCCTGAATCTAAAAGGTCATGGGAAAGTACAACAGATGTTCACACTCCATATCTTGTACATTGGTTTCCTCTGAATTTTTTCCATACAGTCCTTCCCTGTAATCTGCCACTACTATAAATGACGTGTGTGGGGGGGAAGGAGAAGGAGGGAAGAGATTTTCCAGCTCTATCTGTGTGGCAAGTTTTCTTTAGTGACCTGGAATAAGGCAGAGTGGGGGGAGGCTGTCAAACAAGCAGGAGTAGGTGGGGGAGCAAGTCTATAGTTGGTTCCCATAGCAACTTTGCTATGTCATTTTTATGTGCAGAAGAAGAGAGTGAATCTAACCAGGGAGATGGTGTGGAAGAACACACAGCTAAACTTGAAGAAATGCAAGACTATCAGAAGATCTGGAAAGGAAGAGGCAGTGCAAAATAAACTCAGGAATAATGCTGCCTTGATTCTTTTTTGCTTTAAGAGGGGGCAGAAGAGATGCTATACGCCTTTCAAAATTCTGTCGAATCACAGAATTCTTATGGTATCAATTTCTTGACTTGATTTGTCTTGAACAGCTGACCCCAAGATTGTAGAACAGCAACAACAATAGCACTTAAGATTTACATACTGCTTTATAGTGCTTTACAGTCCGCTCTAAGCAGTTTAGAATCACCAAATTGTCCCCAACAATCTGGGTCCTCATTTTACCCACCTTGGAAGGATGGAAGGCTGAGCCTGGAGGGATTTGAACTGCCAAATTGCAGGCAGCCAACAGTCAGCAGAATAGCCTGCAGTACTGCACTCTAACCACTGCGCCTCAAAAGCTGGAGATTGAAAAGCGAACAGGTAATTGTGAACCACTTCTACATCCTTGCCAAGGAAATAGCACAGATATATCCATGCAGTGATCAGAAATAAACTTAATGTGGAAACTTTACCTATTACCTACAGATTCTCATCTCACACTACTTTAAGCCTGAGCCAGGCAGAATCCACCTAGATCTCAACCAATCTCCTTGTCCTCCTCTACTGTGAAAATATTTTTCTTATGCTGTTAACCTCACAGATCATTGCAAGAAGTTACTTGTTTCCAGTCTTTATTTATCATATTTCTCCATTGGCACACTCCCAGAGAACTCATGGCAGTTATTGGTCAAAGAAGCAATACTTAAGACTACAAAGGTTTGTGCACAAAATGATACATTTATTGAAAGATTATTTTTTTAATACAAAAGAAAGCTCTGTACATAGTACTGCGATTACTGTCACATCCTTCCAGAAACACAACCCTGGAAATTAACAAACCACACACACAGCCACTCACACGCACACATACACACGCGCACACACGTGCACACACACACACAAAAATCCAAAAACAATCGGTAAAGTGAACTAAAAATGTCACCACACAATAAATGCCATTTCATCCCTGATAAGTGTTCTTACAATTCAACACTTTAATCACATGCAACATTAGCGTTTAACCTGCAGGTGCTTTTTTTTTTTGTAGGAGGGAGAACTTCCTTGAGGTGAAGGATGAGTATCAAGTGTGGAATCCCCAATCAGAAAATTAGTACAGTATCATAAAAAATAGATATTTCTTGATTTTAGCCTCTCGTCTCTATTTCAACAGAGGATTTTTTGAATTAGCAACATGATTCAAGAATTACTGTTTTGCAGGTATGCCTTTATCCCAAGCAACTTCCTAGTAACAGCTGAGAAATCCCTTCTCGGAGAAAAAAAATATCTCCATACAGAAACACAGCCATCACGGTATAGATAAAGTTCCATTTGCGTGGCAAATCCTTCAATACTCCATATCAGAATTGGGGGAAAAACAGGGGTTGTTGAAGATTTATTCTGCTGACAAATGTTTTCATCAGTGGATAGACATCACTGAATATAAATCATTTTTTCCATTATTGCTAGCAGTGGAAGAAGACAGTTAACCAAGCAATTTTTTGCCATAAGGTGTATCTGTTTTGGGCTAGAAGGCAAAGAGTAATCATTCAGCTGCCTTGACTGCCTTTCTTTCTCATGTCACTGATCTAATGAAGATGTTTAAAAATCTGCATCTTAACTAAAAAAGGGTTAAAACAAAGGGATAATTTTGCACCAGTCTTGGAAGCTTCACAACTGCTGGAAAAGTAGCACTAAATTCAGATTGGTTGTAATATACATTTAAAGCAAAAGAACTGAATAAACCACTTCCTTTCAAACTGCAACTAGCTGGGGAAATATACTTTTCAATGTTTTCTGACATTTAACACAAAAGCAAAAAATTAAATGTAACCCATTAGGGAAGGTTTTAAACAAGTTACCCTAACTTTCTCTTTGAATCAGATTTGATGGAGCTTGGGCACATTTTCATAATGTGGCCATGTGAGCTGAAGATGCAAACGAAAGTAGTGTACACAACTTCAGTTTGGCTTGATGGCCATCCTAGGATTTGTGTGGCGTATTGATATCTGCATCCCCAAGTGGAAGGGGCATGGCACATTTTAGAAAGGGACGCAAGGTTTTTTAAGGTGGCAAATGGATGCCTTAAGCATACACAGGGATAAAGATCTCCACTTTGCCCCAAGACCAGACAAAGGGACCCACGCTTTGGTTCCGTCTATTCTGAGTGTGACTCTGGCACTACAAAGGCAATGCTGATGCAGTTGCATGTGGCTGCCAGGTAGTACTTTTTGCACACCTAGTATAGCCCTCTCTTCCCCACTGGTGCAACCTTTCCACCAAAGCATGATTCAAGTGCTAGAGACAGAGACATGTTTAAACGCTAATGTTCATGGAAACAATTTCAGAATATTACAATACAAATTAAAAAGGCCCCTTTCTTCTCCTTTTTTCCATCCGTTCCCCATGGCCCATTCCCCCCCACCCCATTACAAACCCCATGAAAACTGTACAGGAGCCAGACTTTAATTCCTTTAAGAATTACATAAATACTGAGTTTAACACTTAGAAAAATAAAGTCTTTTTTTTTTCAAGGCTTCTTTTGTCTTTTAATTAAAAAAAGAAAGAAAGGAGTTACAATAGCTGCTTTCTTTCTCTAAAAGTCTGCAGCCTCCTTAATCCAAAGCTGGCCCTTTTTTTGGGACGGGGTGAGGTGGGGGCGCAAGGGGTTATAAGAACCACTGACCTGTTCTGGGCTGAATGAAATGCATGATTGTGTGCAAACAAATGATCAAATAACTCAGCCCTTTCTATTTCGCATCTCTTTCCATTCTCCATTACAGACTAGCAGTCCTGCAGCTTCCCCTTTTAAATGTGTTACAGTATTTATTCATTCCAGAACCTCCTGTTTCAAGCATCATAAATTTTTTTTCTAAAGAATGTGGACACAGCAGTGGCTTCATAAAGAAATGGGAAGAACCTTTATCACAAACGCTTTATGGTTAAGCTTGCCCCATCCCATCTACCCACCCCCAGACTGAAGGTCTTGCAGGTGCAGGCCAAACATGCTTCATGATGGTGGCGCAACATACCATCTCATTTCCAGGGCAATCTGAGAATCAAACAAATGTCATAGGCTATGTTACATTATTGTATCCAAGCCTGCTTATAGTTCATTCGTGGATGCAATTGCCTTGGGGAAGCCTGTTGAGTTAAGTTTAAATATTTTTTTCTTAAATGACCCTTATTTGTTTCCAACTTCATTCCTTAGCACTAGCCTTCATCCACCTTTTCCAATCTTTTAGTCGACAATTCCCAGCATTGCCAAAAGCTAGTGGATATGGAGTTTGCAACCCAGCACATCTTGGAGAGCACCAGTGGGGAAGGCTGCTTTATACCTTCCAAAATTAAAATAATAATAATTATTATAACATGACTCTAGCTCTTCCTTCTCAGGAAGAAAACAAAATCAGCAAAACTCCAGCATTATACAAAATGAAGCCTGCTACTGGGCTTGTGAGTTGCTGAGTGTGTTTCCAAGAAAAAAGGGGAGGAGGGTGAAAAATTTCTTGTTTGGACTGTATGATGTGTATACAGCCAGACTAAATGGGCAGAACGCTGCTCCCAGTTAGTTCCTATGCAACAACAAAAAAAAATCTCAGGGTAATTTTTTACTTTAGGGGTAAAAGGAAATCCAAGATGCTCAGTTGCTCCAGCTGGAATGCCAACAGGAAGAACCCTCTCTTTGCCAGCCAAAGATAAAGGCAAGCCAACCCACAATGCATCATGGATTGCTTGAAGGCACAAAGCTGCAGCCAGGAAGTGACCTGAACTGGAATGGGGGAGGAGAAAGTGGTGACTGTCCCAGCTGTGTGTGTGTGTGTGTGTGTGTGTGTGTGTGTGTGTGTGTGTGTGTAAGGGTATCAGGGCTATGCCTGAAAAGAGACTACCTTTTTTCAGAATGGCTTTGCAGCCTTCTGGACTGCAGCTTCTTCCCACAGCCTCAATTGCTCTGCCTAGAGGTTACAAACTAAGGACATTCAAGGACATTCTTATGTATCAGAAGCAGCAAGGCAAAGAGAGAGAAAAGTTCCCTCCCTGGCAATGAAAACAGAGGGAAAGATTTATACATGGCAGAGCAAATTCTCCCACTCATGAGAGAAAGTTTCTTTGGCTGGAACAAGAAGGAAAACAAAACAACAAAGAAAAAGAACAGTAAATGCAGTGTAACAAAGTCCCCCTACAGCCCAGGCTCAGCTTCCTGCTGCTGGCCTTGCAGCCACTTTTAATATGCATCTATGTACTTCTGTGGGTGCTTTTGTGGGTGGGGGTGTCAGTGTAAAGTGTGAGAAGAAAACGTGTAAAAGGCAACAATAAATAAGTGATGGAGTCCATACAAAAATAGGGACTGCCGAGATCCTCGTGCAGCTTGAGGAGTGCCATAGATCCAGGGCCAGATGCAGCATAAAGCTGGAGGCGGAGACGCTGGCATCTGCTGGTTCATGTTGGGGTGCTGGGTACACACATCTTCCCTTCCCCTCGCCAGGTCCCTCCCAAAGTTGCTCAGTCATTCTTGGAACTATGTGATGCCTCCAAGTTGACCACCTGCAGCTCTGTCAAGTTGGCAGTGCTGCTGCTCTGCTGACCAATGACAGCCATCTGCAGAGAGAAAAGAACCGATGAAAGGAACAGCCTCTTATGAGCGAACACCAAATATTCTTCTGCTCCTGGGTCTCACAAAGGTGTAATCCCAGCTTACTTTCTTCACTTACATTTCAAAGCTATCTTTTAGAATTTCAAGGCATATGAAACCTCACTGTACATATCACAATTAATAAAAGTCAGTGACACGCAAAATGACACCGATCTTAAAAAGCCATGTTTATATATTCAATGAGCAGCACATGCCACGCAAGCTCAGAGGTTCAGTATATACCGTGCTTCCCCGAAAATAAGACACTGTCTTATATTTTTTTTGGCTCCCAAAAACACACTAGGTCTTATTTTCGGGGTAGGTCTTATTTTCGGGGAAACATGGTATTTAACTGGAGCTGCTGTTAATAAACTGAGACATTTCTGCTAGCAGTCACATGTTTTAAATGAGAGGTCTCCAAACTTGGCAACTTTAAGACGTGTGGACTTCAACTCCCAGAATTCTCCAGCCAGTAGCTACTGGCTGGAGAATTCTGGGAGTTGAAGTCCACACGTCTTAAAGTTGCCAAGTTTGGAGACCCCTGTTTTAAATGAACGTCTGCTCACAATACTTCTGTAAATGGAACATGAAGCTTGAAATCCTCATGTCTTGAACAACTAAGGGGGAAAAAAAATCAGATGCTGCAAAATAATTACAAGCATAATTACAAGTAGTTTTTTATACCATACTTTATGACTCCTGCAAGTGTATCTCATTTTCAGTAAAATGACTGCAGTCTCAGGGTAAAGGTTGAAAAGAAAAATACAAGGTTGTTTTGTACCTACCTGGTGAAGCTGAACAGCTGAGACTGGGATCTGAACTGTTCCTGACGGAGCTGTCAGGAATACCTGAGGGACTCCACCTGCCAGAGAAAATGATAGATGTACACTAGTCATCCTCCAAAATTAGCCTCAATCACTCTAGATTATGCAGGTATAAATTTAAAAATGAACTACTGCTATCAAAACCAAATAACTCACAAAGCAAGCTATGTTTTTACAGAACAAAAAATAGTGTATAGATAAACAGAATAGTGTATAGGTAAACGGAATGCTTGGCTTTTAAAAAAAAGGCTTAATGTGTTATGTGAACCCAGCCACTGTGGTTTGTAAAGCAAGATTTCTAGTGTTGGTATACTGGTAGATCTAACCAATTGGAATTAATTCAATATACGAAATTTAAATAATTCATGAATTAATATACTATGTGATCCGTCCCTTTCATATAAAAACCTCACTAAGGGAATAGACTCTGAAGTGATTTGGAAATCATTTTTTTATCTCCCTCCTTTATAATGTATATCCCAGCAGCCTATGCAATAATCAGCACCTCCTTTTTGGGATTCAAGAGTTGTGGTTTTTACAAAAATTGGGACAAGAAGCCATTGTGACCACCATAAATAGGATAAGGAAGCCTCAATCAAATGCTTATCCTGAATTGTTGCATAAAACTCAAAGCTACTGTGTACATCATCTGCATGTAAATCCTCTCTCAGATCACATCCCTTATTCATCTGTATTAAACTTTAAAGAGGCCAACTGAAAAGGATCCTCTTTCTTGATTTCCTTCCTTGTTTATACTTTTGATTCTCACATTTTAGCAAATTTGTTCCTCAAATAGAGAAGAGAGCAAGGCAGTGGTGGGATTCAAATATTGTTGCCACCGGTTCGGTGGGCGTGGCTTGGTATGCGTGCACAAACTTTGCCTGCACGCACATGCCAAATGCGCACTTTGCACATGCGCAGAGGTGTTCTAACTTGCCTCCTGCAAGCCTACACGATCCTGGTTGCTTCAGCAGCTGCCGCACGGTGCTACTCTGGGCTGCGCAAAGCAGCTGCGCTTTAAATTCAGCAGATAAAGGTGAGTATGGGAGCCCGGGCAGGTGGGTGGGCCCAACAGCAGAGCCATTAGAGCAGTGGAGAGAACTGGTTCGGTCTCTGTTGCTCATCGCTCATACTGGCTCTCCAGAACCAGTTGAATACCACCAATGGAGCAAGGTCTGTTTCTAGGCTCAGTAAAATATTATTTTGAGCCCAAAAACAAAGCTATTGTATAGGCAATACATCTCAAACATCTATTTTCCTGAGTTCATGTGGCTATTGTGCCAGCTAAGAAAAAATTATGGATTGCTTAAAGAGTTTCTGACAGATACAGTAAGGTAACCATGTTGAACTGGAAACAGTCTGCTGGTTGAGAACCAAATGCTGCTTTATGCTGTATATATGTATAGCTAGAGAAAGAGAAATCAGGTGGGCAGGAAGCAATGTAGGTTGTTCAAACATCTAACTTATCTGATCCAGTCTTACCCTGATCCTGGACTTGCCCATGTGAAACCTGCATTGCTGATGGGGCCTGGGAGAAGGCATTGAGAACTGCAAGCCCACCATCCGTGAGGCCCGATGTAGGCGCATACATCACTGCGTGAGAACTGGGATACATCATATGGCCTCCCACAGTGGTTGGCACAGATGAAGTCATGATTGTAGCTGGCAGGGTCACTGGCAAAAGAAAAGAAAAGACACAATTGAAATTGCTGGAAGCTACATTGGCTTCCCTCTGCTGTCTCACCTGCAGAAGCAAGACCTCTTCATGCTTCCATCAGGTGTGTGCGCAGTCACAAGGTAAAACCTAATCTAGAGGATCTCTGAGCCAGTAAAAATTTGTCATGTACATGTGCCGCAGTCTGAATCCTACTGCCAGGAGACAAAATTGTCCAAAGGCTTCTTGATGCATGACATAATACAGATTCTACAGTTGTTCAGTGTATCTGAAAAGATATGACGTATGGCTGAAAATCAGGCTGCTCCTTCATATTCCCAGATCTCTTTTCCATTATTGAGGGGAAATGGTGGGGATAAAGCTATTTTTTAGTGGAACCAAAAAATATTTTTTTAAAAAACTTATTATTTTTGGACACGGATAGAAAATTGTTTCTACAAACCTTAATATCAATGTATAAAATATACAACAAGGGATCCAGAGCTTTGATGCTGCTCAGGAAACAGGGTTAGAACAGCCCCACAGACCCATAAAATAGACCAGAAGTCAAGTCAGGAAGACAGTAGAGAAGGGGGAAAGAAACTTCCAACACAAATAACAAACCTTGGGAGAGAGGAAGAGAGAGAGTGCTGAGGAGGAAAGAAAAGCCCCATTCACAAATCTGTAGTAGAAGGGTAAAAGCAGATTTTACATGCAAAAGGACTGAAACCGGCTATAAGAACTGAGAACCTGGGAAATAAGAACAACTTTAAAAAAAAATTAATGTAGAAAAAATAGCACTACCAATTAAGATTAGAAGTAAGGAACAGGACTTTAATTTTGTATAATAAAATAGTTTTGGGGGGAAATCAAATACAGTCTTTCTGATCTGCACCAGGTTAAGAAAGCCAATCATATAGGAACATCACCACGCAATTGGGATCATCTGATCTTGGTTATATCTGGATAATGTTGAATAGGAAACCACTAGAAGCCTCAGGACAATAGATTACACTGAAAAATTAAAACATCAATACCCAAATGTCATCCTGGAAGACAATGAGTCACTTCTGCACTGTTGGTATGAAAACTATACATATATCTATAAAGTCCGCAGGAATCAAGTTTGACACGAAATAGACTTTGGTTTATTCACCCTTGTAAAATAATTTTCATTCAAAAAAGAGAAATATTTTTGGAATATATTTTTACTAGTTTCACTAGATGGCACCAAAGTTGTATTCTCATTTTGCTATTTTTTTTTGCTGACTTATCAGTACTAATTAGTCAAGGAACTACTGACCTAAAAAATCCTAACCTCGTGGATAATAATAAACGTTGACCCAAGACAAGAATTAGTGTAGAATAAATTCCTATTATTGTAAGAACAATAAGATTAAATAGCATATTCTGCAGAATACCCCTACTTTCCTCTAGCAGGAGCAGGGAGAAAACAGCATCTTATTATATAGTTGGAAGAGATGCATCAGCTACAATAACCAGGATAATCTGGTCTTCAGCCTCAAGCAAAGGGGAGTCATTCATTTTCTAGATTCCATCATCAAACCATATTAGGAGTTATCTGCTATCTTGAAATTTTGACTCACTGATTACAGATCTTTTGCCCCAAAAGACAGGAAGTCTGGTCCTCCTTCCTAAGGAATTAGGAAACACTGATGACATATTGTCTTAAACATACATGGGAACTGAATAAATGTGATTGAAACCAGGGCAGTTTTGATCCAACTCATTTTACTTTGTGACAATGTGGGGATGGCATAGAAAGTTTTTTAAAACTCAGATATATGTGCTTAATCTACTGGAGGCTTTGCTCATTTTGTCTAAAATTTTCTGCAAAAAGTCAGCAGAAAATTACACCACTGTTACATGTAGTCCTCTGGTTCTGACTACATGGCAACAATTCAAAGTAACAATGGCACTGAATGAGAAGGACTTATAACTGACCTCTAAACTGCAGTTGTTGCAGCATCCCCAGTGATCGCAATTTGGGAGCTTGACAACCAATTCACAATTACAATACTCGCAGTGTTCTGTGATCAAGTGATTGCCATTTGTGACCTTCCCTGCTGGGTTCTCCCAAGCAAAGTCAATGAGGAAACCAGCAGGAGTCTCAAGTCACTCCACAAGTGTTTCCCACTCCTGCCATTTTTTCACATGCCCACCCAGGCTCTCTATGGCCACTCTCCATAGCGCTTACCCACAGTAGCTGCCTGACCTCTTACCTACTGGCCTGCTTGCCTGGGACTCCCACTTCTTCCCATGTCAGAGGTCACATGAGATCTTTGCTTAATGACATGCATTATCCTGAGGTTACGACTGCAGGGTCACTAAGTAATGCAGTCATGTGAGATCCTTGCTTAATGAGCCACATAGTCCTGGGGTTACAACAGCAACCAGGGTTGCTGTTACTAAGCAATGTTGTCACATCACATCGCTCTTTATAACTGTATTGCTTAGTGATGGAAATTCAAGTCCCAGTTGAATTTCATAACCCAAGGTCTACCTGCATTGAACTTCTTGATGTTGAGTTCCGGTGGACAACCCTGAAGAACGCCTGACCTGTAGCTGCAGAGAGAGAGTTAGGGGTGATTAGTTGCCTACCTGTCCCACTGGAAGAGGTCTGTGTGATGTCAGTGCTGCTGTCGCTTGTAGGAGACGTTTGCTGGGGGCCCTGATGCACCTGGATGGCTTGCACAGGAACCTGCTGAGCCACTGCACCACCTGGGAAGCAAGACAAGCTGTTCTTAGCATCTGCTGTTGCTTGAACCCTTTGACTTTAGTTGCCAAGGTAGATGCTTTTTCAAAACTATTACAGCAACATGCGATCCCCTCCACTTTGTTACAGCAGTTTTTTCAAAGTTATTTTTAAGAAATTGTTCAAATGATTTTGCCTTCTAACAGCACTGTTAGAAGTTAGAAGCCAATGAGGGAGGAATTAAGTAAGACAATGTAAATAGGGTGAGTTTTAGGAATTTCTATATTTGAAATAAAGCACTGTACAAGAAGTGATGACTTTTGTTATTTAGGATCATGCAGTATCTAGTAAGTCAGCAACATAAAACATTTCCAAGAAATATGGATATATCAAAAATTAATCTTCAAATCAGCACAAGAAAGAAAAAGCAGTTTTTAACAGTAATCTCATACAAACAATTAGATACAATGAAAGAAGTTTGTTTGTTTATCTATCAATCACATTTAGAAACTGCCCATCTCCCTCACAGAGGGACTTTTAAAAATTTAAGAAATACAGCAGTGTGACCAGCCTTTAGCACTTCACCAGATGATTTTGAGATAGACATTCTCATTTAGCCAGACCTACCTCACTGGGTTGTTGTCATAGGGCAAAATGGAAAGAGGGAACACTATTAATACTTCCTTAAGCTCCTGAACAAAAGATGGGAAATAACTAATAAATCAAAAAACTCCCCCCCAAAGAGAGGGGAATCTGTGAGGGAGATGGGCAGGTTCTAAATATTGGGAAATTACATTTCCCCAACCTGATGCCGTTTAGAAATATTGGACCTATAACTACCATTAACTATAACTTTCAGATTCAAGCAAATATGACTATGACTTTCCTGGGTGAATATTTTAGTCAGGAGACTTCTGGCAAGTATTAGGTAACATAAGAACTCTTTCTGAAAGGATTCAACCAGATTTTGGGAAAAGCTACCAAATAAGTATAAAGAAAGCTATCATCTCTTGCTCTTGAGCAATTCAGAATCCAAAAGCTGTAGTATCCATGAACAGAAAGGATCCATTGGGCTGCAATGAGTAATCATTTCCATGAATTTATTTGTATTATTAATTCTATAATGTATGTATGTAACTTATGTTTGTCTCTGTGTATATTTACATATAGAGAGAGTGTATTCATATGCTGACACTATATTAATTATATTTTGTGTGAGGAAGCAGTCTTACACAGGAATAAGTCAAAACTGAAATATGATAACAGACCCTCTTTTTTGCATCAATATGCTTTCTTATCCTTCTCTAATCCATTTAGAGCACAAATATAGCTAAAATAATATTTATACCCCCAGCCTATCCAAAGGGATTTTTCTGTTTACCAGCATCCAAAATAATGTACATCGAAGCAGAAAAGTATAAGACCAAGAGGAAGAGGCCTCCTAGTAAAGCATTTAGTTAGCTGCTGCCACCATGGGTTTCAACTCTTTCCCAGCAAGCACAGTAGACACGACATGCAAATCTAAATTTCCAGGTTTAAGTGTCTACATCACTGGCTACAACATTTCCTTTCTCTTTACATATTTACCTATTTTAGTCCAAATCTTCAATCCACTGTAGCCTTTCCATTATCTACTATTATCAACCTATAAAACAGCCTTTAAGACAAATATACCATGCTCGAAAGATGTGGGGTTCATTAGGATTCTTTTGCTCTCTTATTCTTTTTCCCTTTCAGAAAAAGGATCTGACAAATATGAATAGGGCTGCCAACTGGATTATCTCCTACAGTGCACAAATATCAGCAAATCACACAAGGTATATCATAGAACCGTATAAAGGTCTAACTTAACTTTAAAACTAACTTTATTCAATTTCTGGCATCTTGTGCAAAAATAGTGTCCCAACCTGACAGCAGCACCTGGTTAACTTTGGATGATCTGGATAAGCTAGGTAGGGTCAGCTGATCTGCTACCATGATAGAAACTACCAGGAAATCCCAGCACAGGGCTAGATTTGGAAATTAAAAAACATCTTGAGGAGAAAAAAACTTATACAGAACAAATTTAGTAGATTTAATAGATGCTCACTTCATATGACCCATAATAATCCTTAGTGAAAAGATGCATCTTGCATTTTCCAGAAAAACCTTCTAGAGTTTTGTTACAATTGTATTTCATTGCTACCACCATGAACTGATCTTCCACAAACAGAAGCTAATACCAGCAGCAGGCAATCTGAGAATTCTTCAGAGTTATTTAACCACATCTCGTTCTCCTGGGCTATCAGGACAATCAGTATGGTGTTAGCGGTTAAAGCAGTGGGCTAGAAACTGGGAGACCATGAGTTTCACAGACACAAAGCCATCTGGGGGACTTTGGGTCAGTCCCCATCTCTAAGCCTAGGAAGTAGGCAATTGCAAATCACTTCTGAAAAACCTTGCCAAGAAAACTGCAGAGATTTGTGACAGGGATTGCCAGGAGTCAATGCTGATTTGCAGTCCACTTAATTCTAATGCATGAAAGTAATGAAAACACTAACAGTAATAAATGAAATAATTTGGCAGATGCCAAAGGTCAGTTTGAGCAGGCTCACACTCAGAAATGAAAATGATTATATTAACCATGATTTATTGAATAATGGCTGGGTTTATACATACCAAACTTGAAATACCCATGCATGTTACAGTTAAGCACAATGTGCAACTTCCACTTTTGGTGCTTTTGCTGCCACTTACCATTTTTGCTGCAACCTAAAATAGGTTACGATACAGCTATTCATAAAGTATACATTTTTCAATCCTCACAACTATGCCAAATAGTCCCAACTTTACTCAAGCAAGCGGCTTCTCAGTGGCTGTCACCAATAACCTTGATCCATTTCAGCCACATTTATATTTAGAAGTTTGGTGGCCCTAAAGGGTATTCTATGTCAAGAAGAGGATAAAAAGAAAGATAATTCTCCAAATTTCTCTGTTGTTTGGTTGGCATAACATAGAAAGCTAGGCTAAAAAAGGTCTGAATTGTTTTTGATGAATTATGGGAACCCAGCCATTGTCTTAGCATGTTGTATAAACAGATCATCACATTAAACATTAATATGATGTATTTCTTTAAGCATAATATATTATGTGACTTCAGCAACTGTGTTTTGTTAACCTAGATTTAGAGTTAGTTTATCATATGAAGCACAACAGTTTTTGGTGCTTTATTTTGTTCTTACCCCATCTCTGAATTACCTTCCCAAGAGACTAAAACAACACCAAATTTATTTTCTTTACAAGAGTCAGATAAAAGTATTTTATTTACTTCAAACTTGGCAAGTTTAAGACTTGTGGACTTCAGCTCCCAGAATTCCTGAGCTAACATGACTGGAGGAGGAATTCTGGGAGTTGAAGTCCACAAGTCTTAAAGCTGTCAAGTTTGAAGACCCCTGCTTAAAATCCATTTCAATTGTTCTGACAAAATGGTGCAGTGGGCTGGAATCCAGTGAGTGAGTTTAAAACTCACCCTCTCTAAAATCTCTAGGGTTATCAGTTTCTTGGAAGGGGAAATTATAGTTCTCTTTATCTAGTTTTGGGTCTTGTGTAGAGAACAGATCCCAGATTCAAAACAATTCTGTGTATCTTTCCATATGTGTATGTAACATTATAAAAATACAAGCAACGACATAAGAATCAACATGCACATTCTAAAACACAGGGTCAAACTTGCAGCGTCACATGACGTTTCATAACATTTTTCCCCTTTGCAGAGCTGGGGTGGGCGTGATCTGCACATAACGCATCCAGCCCATGAGCCGCCATTTTGACACCTCTGTTCTAAAAAGACTAGGTAAAGTGAGTGTAAAATCCTCCTACACCCTCCCCCAGCCTAATATTTCCTATCAAACTGACTCTCACACTGACTTTATCTTTTATTTTCTTCTAGTGGTTAGTAAAAACAGCCTTCTATCTTTTGTAGAATTTAGGTGAGATAATCAACTCCAGAAATAGAATTAAATGAGAACTATTATATGTGATTGTAAATTAGAATATATTTTAAAAACTAATCTACAATTATATATTTCATTGCTGCCAATTGCCTTGACTTATGCAGAAAAGATTTTAAAAAGCACATGATGTAAGGTTGGTTTCTGTCTATCCCTATAATAGACAATGGAATAATTTTGTGACATTATCTTGTAGAACTGCTTGGAATCAAGCACAAAGAACAGGAGAGAGAAGAGACATGAGCTTTAGTAACCAGATACAAAAAGCAGTATGATGACATAAAGTACTTAGGGCAGAGTTTCCCTTTTTGTCTGGGTTGAGAAAGTACTTTGTCCTTTTATTTAAAAATAAAACTACATTAAGGCTGAAGGGTTACCCTACAGGTGTAGGTCAAAATGTGTCACCCACTTTAGAAACTGTGAACAATAGTACATACCAATCAACCAGTCTGAAAGTGCCTTGAGTAATGACTCAAAAATGTGCAAATACAAATCCTCACTTAAATGCACCAAATGCAATTCAGACTATGCTCTTGAGGCTACTTGTCTTAAAAAAAGAAGAGTAAATTTATTTTTATAGAGGGTGAAGGATGTTGGAAGGGTCAAGATTAGGAATATCTGGAAAGAAAGAGAGCCTACAGTTATGTGCATTTTATCCTTTCCGTAAGAGAAAAATGAGGACTTGGAAATTCAGATCCCTCAGAGATTTAAAGAACACATTTTTAATTTTAACCAGTTGTAGTCAAAATGCTACAATACAATAAAAATGAAAGAGAATGAAGAGCATTTGACTCCTGCACTTAAAATGATGTGTACACAAAGTTTAAACTGGTTATGACAAAAGCTTGTAGTTTTTGTTTCTTGAAATATATTAAAAAGGAAAAGAAAAACAAATTTGGGCAGTCTTTCAGTATACATAGCTTAAAATATATTTTTTAGTACTTGGCACCATATATATGCCATTATATTTGATTTTGCATTACTATGTCACAAAGCTTTCCTTAAGGCTTTGATTTCATGATTATGTGGGAGGAAAGGCACAACCACAGTTCTTTCTTTTCCTAAATTTCATCACCGTTGATGTGGTTACTTTTAATGTTTAAAATGTGCAAACTATCAAAAAAAATATAGAGTAATATTGGAGTTCTTCTGATTTTAAATGTACATCATAATACTTTACAAGCAAGTTAAAATGGATTTAACTTGAAAATCATAGAATATGCAAATGACCTTTTCAAAAGAAACACAATGTGTTCTGATACTTTTTGTGACTAATACCATGCATCCATGATGAATGAACTATGTGGTTTTTGAATCAGACATAGACCATTAGTACTACTATACGAGCTAAACCTCTGCATGGCTCATAATTTTAAAGTGTGTAGTTAATATTATGCATGTTCTTGTCCTCTTTCTTTCATTCTTACAAGTTCTGTGCCCATTTGCAAAACAAAAAAAGCTAATAATCAGTAATAGTCCTATAAAAGATGTTAACTATGTTTAGTCATTGACTGATCTTGCTCTAACCTTAAAATTTTGTGATTATTGACCTCTGTTGCATTTATTCTAACACAAAAAAGTAGGTAGCCGTTTTGAATATCAATGTTACCCTGGTGTACTCATTGCTGTATGCATTATTGTTCTCTGTTGCTGTTTTATGATTTCATATTAGCAAATATGAAATTCTGTGGAAAAACACAAAAAAAGCTTTGATCTTCAAGAAATACCCCCTTTCTGTAGCAGGAAAAAATGGCTTGTTCTTAAGAACTTTCCCATCAAGAATTTAGTATAAGCAAATATACCTATATCATTTTAATGTTTTTGTTAGTGTTTCCAAACTTAATGTACTTCAGAATCAGAATCATTTCTTTATATTCTTTTTCATATAATTCTCCTGATGCTCTTCATCACACATTAGTGATCAGAAATGAGGTGTAATTCCCCATTCCCTGCCTGCAAGAGCTAAGCAGGTATCTTAATGTAAGTTGAAGGGAGTTCTGCCCAACTCATGGATTGTGCAAGAATGAACTACTATTGGGTTTGATTGGTTGTGGATGGATTGTGGTGTGATGTATTTGAAGGCTATTGAATGCAACTTCCAAAGCTTAATAAAAATCTTTATTCTTTTAGTATAAAAAAAAGATGCTCCAGAAGCTGGAACGTTCTAAAAATAAGGATAGCAACTGAGACTGCATGATCGAAGCATCTCCCTCTTTTTACCTGTGTGGCAGGGTTACAATCATATGGCCACCATCTTGACTTCTTCGCCTCTCCTGGGGATGCCTCTGGCCCTGAATTTAGTCCTAGGGCTTTAAGTTGCCCATGTATGTCATAAAATGATGTTCTCATTCTGTCCTACCTATATATAAAGGTGCTCAATCTAAGGGTTAATCAGGTATGAATATCCATTTAAGTTCACAAAAAAATTATTACACCAGAACAAAGTGAGAGTGATCTAATCTAACAGGGTGTTGCTTTAAATTGTTGCCAGGCTAATCCAAAGTTACACCCCCATAGAGAGACAGATAGAAGAGTGAGTTTGTTCCAATGACCTACATAAAATGCATTCCTAGGCCCTAAATTTCACACACCATTATTCTGTTTAGCCCCACCCACCCACCAGTTGTTCCCTTGGTTTTTCTCTAGACCTCCCAATCTGATTCATTACGCTACATTGAAGGTATTACTGACTCAGTAGTTTTCTTTTCCTAATTCAAACTACCACAGAAGTAATGTTACAGCCCCCCAGGGTAGGCTAATGTAACTGAGCAGACTTCTTTTCTAATGTCTTAAATCTGGTATCAGAAGAAATTTTTATATCTTCTATCAGGACTTCAATCTCAGGTTGTGGCAGAACTAAACTGACCCAACATCCTGCAGCAGAACTAACTGGAAATAGGTCATCCAAAAATTCTAGTTTAATGGCAACCCAAGCATCATTGCACTGCTCTATTTTTTCCAAAGGGAAGCCGCCCAAAATGAAAATTGTAGCAAATTAAATTCTGGTAATAATTAGGAGAAAAATCACACAAGGTGGCAGCACTTGGCCAACCTTGGCTGATCTTGAAAGAGCTAAACAGGATGAGATCTGTTATAGTACTTGGGCTACCATGAAATACTCAGATGTTATATAAGGTTTAGATATAAAAAATAAATCCAGAAAGAGCAGTGGGAAACAACTTTCATATTATTGACAAGAAAACCAGGAATCAACTTCAATGGGAGAGCGGGGCAGGTGTTTGCTTTACCTGACGTGAAACCTTCCTATAGTAAAGTATTTTCATTCATGAAACAAATCATATCATAAAGTGCTTATGTGCAGGGAGCATTTAGCTGTATCTGTGTAGATCCCACACTTAGCTGGATTAAATTACAGATGGATCATCTGTGGCTTTTCATAGGTGACATCCTTCATTGCTGATTGCAGTGGCTGTGGATGCTGCAAATTGTGTCTAGACACATTACAATCTTCAGGAGAAGACTTCTCTTGAGATGCTCCCAGGCTATGGCGAACACTCAAAAAAGTATTGCCTGCTTTCAATTCCTATTTTCTACTCACTTAGAAAATCAGTAAAGACACATCTCTTTCATAAATGCTTTTAAAATTAATTTTAGTATCAATTTTATTTTTAATTTTCCCATTTTGCATTTATTCTCTGATGTAGCCCATGCTTTGTGGAACATTCTCCCCTTCAAGATTACAATAGGCCAAACCTCTTGGTTTTTCATAAGGCTTTAAAAACTTGCCTGTGTGCAAAGGCTTGGGGCTAATAATGTGTTAGGGACACATTCCTTGGCTTTACAGTTAATTGGTTGTGGGTTAACCAAAATAGTTGTTTAACTCTCTTGGCTGCTGTATGTATTTATTCTTTGGATTCTTTGTATTGTTTTTAATTGTTTTACAGTTTTATAATTGTAAGTTGCCCAGACATTAGGCTGAGATGGGCAGCTATAGAAATTAAATAAATAAATAGTTTTAATTACTATTTCTTGTCCTAATTATGCAGCTGAACAGACCAGAGATATGGTGGGCTAAAAATCAAATAATGAAGTATCAGTACTGAACTAGAGACAGCAGATTGCAGGTTCTCCCTATAGCTAAAATATCAGTGCACAATTTTATTTGCACACTCTAGAATAACAGATAGGGGAAGGACAATTAATGAATGCAGGAAGAACAGCAATCAGCAATAGCAGAAAGGTGGCCTGTGATTTGGAGGCAGTGGTCTCACAAGATTCAGAAGGCAGGATAGGCCAGCTGGGACATGAGTTAGGCCTTTGGGATTTCCCATTCCTTACATACAGAACATTTTTAACCTGCCAAGTACTCAAATTAATATTCCAGTGGCCTTGGTAAATGCCTTTTCCCCTGCTGCAGGTCAAGCTTGGCAGAAAGTGCTTTTCATTTTTGTTCTGATTTCTGATAGAGCAAAAGAGTTTGATCTGTTTTTCTGCTGTGATCAGAGGAAGTCTGAAATAGATAGTTAATGTCCCTGCTGATATGGTTATTTTTAATATCTGGTTTATTTCTTTAAATTATTTTATGGTTTATATGCTAAAAGTAATATGATATCAGTTTAAGTAGTCCTTGATGTACAACTATGATAAGGTCTGTCCATTACGGTTGTATGTCATAATGGCTGTAAAACAGGTCGGTCATGTGACCAACCTAGTTTTATGGTGTGTTTTTTGTAGTAATTGTTAAGTAAAGTAGCAGCCCTGAGGGGTTTTGCCAAAAAACCAGAAGTGCCGGTTTTCTGCAAAACCACCACAAAATTGTGGAACATCTTGCCCTCAGAGATGAGGAAAGCCCCCAATCTTTTGGCCTTCTGCAATGGGGTCGAAACGTGGGTATGTCGCTTTGCATGGGGGACACAGGGGCCCAACCAGTCCTTGGACTAATTGCCCCATGAAAATTTCCCCCCACTCACACCCCTATATTAACAGCTTCATGGTCTCCGTTTAGGAACTTTCCCTCATCTGCAATTTTATAATGTTGTTTTACATTTTTAAAAATTAATTTTGAATTATTTGGTTTTAATGTTTTATTGATTAAATAAATTGGGTCGGTCAATTAACCCTTAACAAAGGGATTACTTCCCTCGCCCCAAGTAGGTGAACATATCTAAATTCCTGTTGACAGGAATGAACTGCATGTAGTTCTGGAGAAATAATAAAATCCTACTTCGTTAGGTAGATAATTGACTTATTTTCTCCTGTTTTGGTTCTTCTTATGCCTTCTTTACATTCATATTCCTTTATTTTTGTTAAACAGAAATGGCTTCTAACAACTATTGAAATAGCAAATATTCTTTTTCTTAACACTTCCTTTCATTCTATATTAGCTTGCCATCTTTTGAACAGAAGATAGCAAGCCTGGTGCTAGCAACAGCTTACACTAGTCTCTAAATCTTGCGTCATTTAGTTTTTAAACTACAGCATTATTGGATTCCTTATGACTTTATAACTTATATGAAACCCGCCACTATGGTTTGGAAATTAAGGGCTTGGCATTATGGTATGAAGTCAACATACAAGGGTTGTTCAGTAAGGTAAACAAAACTCACTGTGCAAACCCTGTTCATTTACTTCATTTCAGTCAGTTACTCCCATCTTGATCAGGTCCTCCTAATTCTCCTCACAAGGTTTTTGTAGAGTGGTGGAGGTTGTCTGGGGTTCTGAAACACCAGCCAAGATAGCAAGAGCTTTTCTGTGTCTTGCCACATGATATCTGCCTTAGCCAGGTCATGCTACAATCACAGGAGTCCCCCATGGCAAGACTCTCCCCTAAAACACTAACATAGAAGGAGAGACAAATATATTGATTTGGGTCATTTAATCCAAATCCCAGGTAAAGAATCTATCATAAGTAACTAATTAACTTCAATCCTAAAGACATGCTTTGCAGTTCAGAAATACGTTTTGCAGCAGCATAATCATTCATTTGTGCTCACTAGCCAATTTAACGATAATGGCACTCAGATAATGGCCATATTCTACGACTACTCCCATTCCATTCCAAAAAGGAAATGAAACATCTGTCCCAGTTTACTACTATTTTGATCTGACATACATTACCAAACTGTTTGGGCCCAAATCACATGCAGAACACAAGCCAATTTTGATACAATTGTCTACAGGGAGATCTGCTGGCAGGGAAGGAACATCTTGGGATGACATTTCCATACTGTGTAAACTGCAATCTTTATGTTAAAAATGCAATAAACTAAACAAAGCATGGATTGATTACCTGTTACTTGTGGGTAGGAGAAGGCAACATGTATTTTGCATGAACATGTCAATAATGCACAGAAATTCAAAACTGGTGACTGGTCCTGGGTCTAACATAGCTGTGTAAGGCAGGATTTGCGGGGAGGGGCTGAAAAGGAAAGACCTAGTCGCCCTTTCACACTAAAGGCTGCCAGAGGGGCTATAAGTTTCTCTCAAGTTTCAGAACTTTACCAGGGAATCACAATAAATATCTATGCCAGCATGCCATTTATCATACTACAGGTAGTCCTTGACTTGTAACAATTCATTTAGTGACTGTTCAAAGGTAAAATTGCACTGAAAAAAGTGACTTATGACTGTTTTTCACACTTACGACCGCAGCATCCCCATGATCATGTGATCGAAATTCAGATGCTTAGCAACTGGTTAATACTTATGGTGTTGCTGCGTCCCAAGGTCACGTGATCACCTTTTGCAACCTTTTCATGAACAAAGTCAATGGGGAAGCCAGATTCACTTAACAACTATGGCAAGAGAGGTCGTAAAATGGGGCAAACCTCACTTAACAAATGTCACACTTAACAGCAGAAATGTTGGGTTCAATTGTGGTCGTAAGTCGAGGACTACCTTAAGCACTTTGAGTCTTCCCCCATCTCCTTTGCTATCACATTTGCTACTTTGCCTTTGAATGAAAGATGAAGTTCTGATAAGACTTCCAACATATGATTTCAAATTTTAAGAAAACCAAGTCGTTTATGAGAGCTAGAAAACATCAATTTGAAACATGAATCAAAAGTTCATGCTACTGATTGTGCAAACACGGTTGCAACGGCCTTCTTGCTGCCTCTCCCCCATATCTCTTCCTTTCCTAAGTTTCATATACTGACAGTTTTCCACGGAGTAGTTACTTTCCACTACATCACTTGTAAGTGAGTGGTCTCTCTCTCTCTTTTTCTTTCCTTCTGTTCCCTCCTAATAAGCATGTACCTTATTTAACTTTACCAGTGACAACTCAGGAGAAATGGAAACCACTGTCACAACCAATATTGCTTTGTCTTCCTACACTGCCCCAAAACATCACTCCCCAAAGCAAAAATGTACCCCACAGAATACCACAACAGTGGTGGGATTCAAATTTTTTTACCTACTACTGGTTCTGTGGGTGTGGCTTGGTAGGCGTGGTGTGGCTTGATAGGCATGGCTTGGTGGGTGTGGCAGGGGAAGGATACTGTAAAATCTCCATTCCCTCCCCACTCCTGGGGGAAGGTTAC